>SJYV01039982.1:125906-158806 GCA_006410875.1 Neotragus pygmaeus | reverse complement strand
TGTAAGTAAGTAAGTAAGTAAAGTCACTCAGTCGTGTCCGGCTCTTGGCGACCCCGTGGACTGTAGCCCACCAGGCTCCTCCATCCATGGGATTCTCCAGGCAAGAATACTGGAGTGGGTTGCCATTTCCTTCTCCAGGGGATTTTCCCAACCCTGAGATCAAACTGGGTCTCCCACATTGCAGGCAGACGCTTTAACCTCTGAGCCCCCAGGGATGCATTGTATTATATATGCATTTATTCTAATATTAGTTTCCTTGCATTAAATATCTGTTTCTTTCAGTAAGTTGAGAGTTCTTAGAGGCCAGAAATTGTATCTTACTATTTTCTGTAATCTCAACTATTGTTACTACGATAGCACCTGATTTATATTACAGACTCTGTTCCATTCAGTTCAGTCACTCAGTTATGTCTGACTCTTTGTGACCCCGTGGACTGCAGCACATCAGGCCTCCCTGTCCAAAACCAACTCCTAGAGTTACAGACTCAGTAAATGTTTTTCAATGGAATTAAGTGAATGAAGAACTGAGATAAAAATTAAATAGATTTCGTGGAATGTGTGGTAGCAATAGGACTGGAACGTGGTTCTAGTAAACTGTTGATCAAACAGGATAATTTTCCTAATGCTTCCCTAATGGCTTATGGGAAGTCTGCCAGAGAGTAGAAAAGGAAGTCTGTGGGCTTGGAAGTGACTGGTGGAAACTTGAAGGTGGGTTTGTCGTATTTCTGGAATATCTTTGTGGAGCGCTTACAAAATTAAGTAACTTTCAAATGAAGTGTAAGCAAATAAAGTTGTTGACACTTTATTTATTATGGACTTCTGTGCTTCAGTCTGACTTCCCATATCTTTTCCTGACAATCAGCACAATCTCCATTTTCTATATATGGTGTATTTTGCTTCCTCTTCTGGTCCCCACTTAAATCTGTTCTACTCACTCATGTATATAGTTCATTATACATAGAATCCCACTTGCCAGAGACTGGTTATTTCTCCAAAGTTAGCAAGCAGTTATATTCTATGGACCCTCGGGCAGATGAGAAATATAAAATAACTCAAATGTTCTGATGGGTTAGAGGAAAGAAGGACAAATCACAGAGAAAGAACAGAAAGACAGATACATGATAAATAGCTATAGACGAGGAAATAATACATGAAGATAATCCAAAAGGAAAACTGAGAGGTAAAAAGAAGTTAGAAATGTTGTCAGATCCAAGAATAGACTACTTCCCTTGCCTGGTTGTCACTGCTTCCTTAACAGACCCATTTTTACATTTATTCATACTGCTTTTTTCCCCACTGACAGTGGAAAGTAGTTAGGAAAAGAAGAAATGTTCATCCAGACATGTTCATCTAGAGAAACTCATTCTGTTTTATCTCAAATGGTCATTTTCCCCTTTCATAGAATCCCGAAGCTGCTGCTGCTGCTAAGTCGCTTCAGTCGTGTCCAACTCTGTGCAACCCCATAGACGGCAGCCCACCAGGCTCCCCCGACCCTGTGATTCTCCAGGCAAGAACGCTGGAGTGGGTTGCCATTTCCTTCTCCAATGCGTGAAAGTGAAAAGTGAAAGAGAAGTCATTCAGTCGTGTCCGACTCTATCCTGAAGCTAGAGATGCTTAAATCATCTCTACACTACTTACCACCTCCCGTTCCCAAAGTGATGACCATGTATCTTCTACAATACCTCAAGTGAGAGTAAATTCACTACTTGTAGCTATTTGAAGTTTTTCTTTCCATCAAGGAAAAAGCTGATTTTTCTATAGCTTTCTCTTATTGATCTTTGGATTAATTACTGACATCCTTCCAATATCTATAGACAGTTGTAATGTTCTCTTTAATCTTATCTTATCCAGGCTAAATATCTCCTTTTCCCTCAACCTTTCCTCATAAGATATGCCTTTTAGTCCACTTGCCGCCTTGGTCACTTTCCTTTGAAATGTTTCCATTTTTCTCTCTATTAATGACCAGTATCCAGTACTGAACACGACTCTTCAGATATGATCTGATAGTGGATTACTTCATTCTTGGCGAATGGCTACCTGTCTTGTAATGTCTGCTCTACTTTTTTTAAAACAGAAATGATAGGACTCTTACATGTTTTTCTTCAAACTGGTCTCCACCAAAAGCTGCCACACAGGGTTTGATACCTCCTGTCTCCAAAGCTATTAGACTCAGGCCAACCATTGACAGGACTCTGCAATGGAAAGGTGAGAGTACTAATCATACTGATACTAAACAACTGTACAAATGGAGTATAGCAGAGACAAAATATGTGTACAAGGGCACGACCTTCTTCACATTTCTATATTGTGGGCACTTCCCAATGGCTTCCTCCTAGGAGAGACTTGAGAGCATTTACAATCTTCATAATCCTTGAGTTTCTGCCAGAAAGTATCATTACATGGGAAGATTTTGTCCCTGATACTTTCATTTATCTCATGTGTGCAACATATAGAAGCAGATACTCAAGAACTCCAGAGTTAAGGCACTGGTTCTCAGTTTCCAATTAGCTGAAGGTCTGAATACAATCAAACATAAATCTAGCAAGAAGAAATTCTCTAGTAAATGGTCTTTGACTTGGAATTGCATCATCAGCATTTTCTTGGGTGTCCAGACTACCATTCCACTCTGCCTACTTGGCATCTCCATAATTACATGGGATAATTCCTTAAATCAATCTCTCTCTCTCTCTCACTCTCTCTCACTATATATATATATATATATAGTCATGCTGCTTATTTAACTTGTATGCAGAGTACATCAGGTAAAATGCTAAGATGGATGGATCACAAACTGGAATCAAGACTGCTGGGAGAAATATCAACAACCTCACTATGTAAATGATTCTACTCTAATGGTACAAATTGAAGGGGAACTGAAGAGTGTATTGATGAGGGTGAAAGAGTAGAGAGAAAAAGCTGGCTTAAAACTCAGCATTCAAAAAACTAAGATCATGGCATCCAGTCCCATCACTTCAAGGCAAATGGATGGGTAAAAAGTGGGAACAGTGACAGATGATGGTTTTTGGGGGGCTCCAAAATCACTGCTGTTGGTGACTAAAGCCATGAAATTAAAAGATGCTTGCTCCTTGGAAGAAAAGCTATGACGAACCTAGACAGTGTATTAAAAAGCAGACATCACTTTGCCAACAAAGGTTCATATAGTCAAAGGTACAGTTTTTCCAGTAGTCATGTATGGATTTGAGAGTTGAACCATAAAAAAAAAAGAAAAATTTATGCTTTATAACTGTGGTGTTGGAGAAGACTCTTGAGAGTCCCTTGGACTGCAAGAAGATCCAACCAGTCCATCTTAAAGAAGATCAGTCCTGGGTGTTCATTGGAAGGACTGATGTTGAAGCTGAGACTCCAATACTTTGGCCACCTGATGCAAAGAACTGACTCATTTGAAAAGACCCTGATGCTGGGAAAGATTGAGGGCAGGAGGAGAAGGGGACGACAGAGGATGAGATGGTTGGATGCATCACCGACTCAATGGACATGAGTTTGGGTGAACTTCGGGAGTTGGTGATGGATAGGGAGGCCTGACATGCTGTGGTTCATGGGTCCCAAAGAGTCAGATACAATTGAGCGACTGAACTGAACTGAACTGAACTAAACTGTGGAAAAGACTCTTGAGAGTCCCTTGGACTGCAAATATATATATATATATATGTGTGTGTGTGTGTGTGTGTGTGTGTATGCACACACACACACACATACACATAGCTTCTGTTCTCTGGAGAACCTTGACTAATATACCTAGAGTTAAAATTTTCTTCTCTATTTATAACATATAGCTCAATTAAATATGATCTAACAAGTCATTAAAGTGCCCTTGTTGTACATACTCAGAAGACATATGGCAAAAATGAGGCTTATAGGTAGGGAAATCAGTATTCAGGAGATGAAAGGAATCATTTTAAGACTAAAATGAAACAGCACCCATACTCCATGTTTTGCTATACACTATTTCCTTAGGATACTGGTAGTGAGTGGTTTTTATTCAAGAAGATGATTGAATTGGTAGTGGATTATGAGGCAGAGTAATGTATCATCCCTTTGGACATCACCACTTCCCTTTACAGACTTTCTAATCTATCATATTACTGATAAATTATAAAGAATGATGAAGATTGTCAGTGAAAAATGTCACAGAGGAAGAAAGATCAATGTGCAACCATTTAATGACTAGATCAGATTCATAGAAACTTGGGGGCTTATGCCTTAAAATATTCTAATGATAGAATCTTTAAGGAATGTTAAAGGTATTCTGGTCTAATATTAATTTCATTTGGTACTTGAGTTCTATCTGTAACATCTCTTCTAAGAATCTGCTTGTCATGCTTAAGATAGCCACCCTATGATAAATCTGGTTAATACAGTAAAATTCATCTCCTTTTCTCTACTGATTCTACTGTATCTCTTTTGAGGTACATATATATATTATCTTCAAATATTATTTAAAGTCAATCTGAAGAAGGTACAAAAGAGATAATGCAGCCAAATATTTCCAGTTTTCCATATATGAAAAATGTTCTTCTCAGTGAGGTCTTATGGATTGTGGATTTCTGTCCCATATCTAGCTTTTATGAGACAGCAGCCCAGTGAATGCTTTTCTGATACTTAGGGATATGAGATCTTAGGGATGCGAACAAAATTTCTTTTTAATATTGAATGAGATTATGTATACAAAAATTTTGGCACTATAGATGCATTCTAGTTAATATTACCTGACAGAAAATAATGGCAGATACAGGACAAAGTGTGGGAAAAAGGTAGATCCTATAGAGAAATACAAATTACTTCAGTTGAAACTCAAAAGGGCATCTTTAACAGTTTTTAATTCTTGAGAAGAAATTTTCTCTAGTCTTAAAGGAATCGTTAAATAACAATGTATGTGTTTTTGCACAAGACAGATAACACCTTTAATGGGATTTAATTGTAAATAAATGTTCCCACTGTTCTAAAGATTAACTCAGAATAAAATCATGCCTCCCACTGAATGAGCACTGCCCCTTTCTAATACAGCTAAGAGGGTCTTTTACATTTCTATTATTGGTAGATTTCAACCCTCAACTTCAAGTTAGCTGTACAACAGAAGTGTAGCACAATTATAAGTTTAACTAGACTATATCTGATGTTACTTTTTTTTGAACAGGACTGAATCTTATTTCCTTTTTATTTAATATTTGTGTGTTCATATTTCATGATACAAATGTAACCAGACAAATCACAACTTCAGCAGCTAACATCAATATAACATTTATGAAAGAATATTGTGATTGAGTTATATGTACAATTGCAAAGAGATAACTAACCAGATTACAGACTGAAGAATCACAGCAATAGCCCCGAAAGCCCCTGGGAACAACTGAACATTCAGCAGAACATCTCGCCTGTCACTGCTAGATAGTCACTCAATTTAGTGCATGTGCATGCGTAAAATTTATGGAAAAAGCTACACTCAGCCAAAATGCGACAGATTGTAACAAAAAGGAAATTACCTAAAGAAAATAAAATATGATCTTAAAATGTTAGTGAATTTAAAAAAAAGTAAGAGACATTTATTTTCTTTCCAAAGCTAATCTCTTTTAATATAGCTACTGCATTAAAGGACTCTCATGAAAAACTAACAGCTATATACATTTAAGGCATGAGGAGAAAAATGTTTAATAGGATCATTTTTAATACCAAAGCCCTCTCAAATTGTAAAAGCAAAGACTATAGGGGACAAAAAAAGATTTTATCAGGGTTAAGGTATTTCTTCTTTCATTCAATGGGACATTTTGATTCCATAAATGCTATTCTCATCTTATTTTCCTTCCAGGCTTAACTGCTTATTTTATGGATGAAAAACTCGTAAAACAGTAAATCACATGAAAGAAAGCAATACAGAAAAAGCATAATCACAAAGGTTATGAAATTTTTAACTATGTAAGGAGAGAATATTGTGATTGAATAGGGGTAATAAAAAAAAATACCTTCCACCCTTCCTCTCATCAGATAACATCTGCTTATTAGTATTATTCCTACCCTCATATTTATTTTTTTAAAAATTAAAGAATAAATACATCAGATTTCCTCATCTATTTCTAGTGTAATGTTGTGACAAGGTGAAAAAAAAAAGAGATATTTGTAAAGAAAACTAAGGCCTGTACAATGAAGGTTATGCATCTGGAACGAACAGAGTAAGTATATGACAGAAGTTTCATTCAGGTCTCCAGGATCTGTTCTGTTTCTAATCTGTGCTGGACTCTACTGATGGGGCTTGATAACAGATGAGACCAGGAAGGAAGAACCATATCCCACAAAGACCCACAGTTTAAATATAATTACAACAGACACTCAACTCTTTGTATAGACATGCTCTCTCTTCTGTAGAAGCATAATTGTGAGTCACATTATATCTTCATCAGAGCTTTTATTATATTTTTAAGTCTGAAGAGGCACAGATATAGTAAGGTTAAGATTCTTGTGGAGAAATGTTTCACAGAGAAGTTAGATATGAGCTGAAGTTTAAAGTAGAGAATGGAGATGAGTGTGAAGGGCATTCTGGAAAGAAGGAACAGGAAAATTAAAGGCATAGAGACTGTTGATCAAAATGCTTATTTGAAAAGGTAAGGCAAGTGAAAGATAAATGAAATTAATTTTTACTGAGTGCCTACAATGTTCAAAAATTGCAATAACTGATTCCATGTGTCATATAATTTAATACTCACAAAAACTTTCAAGTATCATTATCCCCCATAACAGTGAAGACAGTTGTACACCAGTCAGTTATTTAATATTTACATTTTTTAGATAAGAATCCTGACTATTTAGAAAATTATCTTGTGTGGCATCCATGCTTGCTAAGTTGCTTCAGTCATGTCCAAGTCTTTGCGACCCCATGGACTGTAGAGTGCCAGGCTTCTCTGTCCAAGGGATTTTCCAGGCAAGAATACTGGAGGGGGTTGCCATGCTTTCCTCCAAAGGTTCTTCCAGACCCAGGGATCAAACCTACATCTCTTAGTCCCCTGCATTGACAAGCAGGCTCTTTATCACTAGTGCCACCTTGTGTGACGGGTATTAGCAATGCACACATGAACATAAAAAGCAGCTAAAATAGTAGCTAAATTATAGAAGTCTTTGCTTTTTGTATTAGTTTTCCATGGATGTATAATAAATCACTACAACACTAGTGCTCAAACAGTATACACTCATTATCACAAAATTTCTGTGGTTCAGGAATCTGGGCACTGTTTAACTGAGTTCTCTGTTTATGGTCTCACAGGCTGCAATCAAGGTGTTGGTCACCTTTGTTCTCATCTGGAGACTCAACTGGAGAAGAGACCACTTTGCTACTCAAAGAATTGTTGGTGTAATTTAGTTTCTTGCAGCTATAGAACTGTGTATAAGTTGCTTTTCCCAGTTGTTGGTTAGATGCAACTCTCACCCCCTTGCTGCTGTGCAAAGTTTCTAGAGGCTCACAGCAGTTTCCTGCCATGTAATCCTATTGATTAGCAGCAAGTTGCAGATTATTCCCATGTTCAAGTACAGAAGGTAATATAAGGCATAAATAGGGCCACTCTAGAGCCTATCCGTGATTCCCAGGTGATTCAGTGGTAAAGAATCTGCTTGCCTAGGCAGGAGTCATGGGAGACACGGGTTTAATCACTGGGTTGGAAAGATTCCCTGGAGGAGGAAATGGCAACCCACTTGAGTATTCTTGCCTGAAAAATCCCATGGATGGAGTTGTCTTGCAGGCTACAGTCTGTGGAGTTGCAAAAGAGTCAGACTGAGCACACAGACATTCATACACCATGATTGCTATGTTGTAGAAAATTTAAATTCCATCTGATATGACGAGGATTTCATTAAAGGCTTTTCAGTAGGGGAGGGAAATAATCAAAGGTGTACTGAAAGAAGGGGAAAACTCAGCTTTACCTCCAAAATATGGGAACATTAAGGAAATATAACTTGCAGACATTTCCTCGATTGCCTTTCTGTTAGGCCACAGTTCATGAATTGCTCCAGAAACCACTCTCCTCTGGTCGTTTACAAGTTGAGAGGCCCACGAGTTGCCTCTTGAAGAATGAATACTATCTCCTCCCTGTGTGTGTCCTCATGACCATGAATAATAAGATTAAGAAAAGCAATAGATAAAACTAGCTCCCTTGAGACTCCTAGTTGCTAAGATGCATGATGCCTTGGGAAACTGAGCATTGATTGAATCTTGTGCAGCGGTACTGTTTGCAAATTGGTCTACAGCATCAAACAGGATCCAGGGAAAACAGGAACTTGCAGCAAAAATGACCTATGAGATCTAACCAGGAAACAACCAAAAATAAATTCAATGTCCAGGTCCTCCAAAAAAGAAAATAAAGTATTCAAGTGTTCCAGAAGAATATACAGTGTGAAACCAGCTAAGGAACTGATTAACCTAATTATAAACCAAGCATGTGGCAACTGCACTGATAATTGCACTCTAGTGACTCACTTATAATGCCGTTACAGTGCACATTAGTCACCCTGCTGCCCTACTTGCCCAAAATATACTGCAGACTGCCAGTGTAACAGCTGTTTTCTGCTTTGTAGAGGTTATAAATGTTGTGGCAACAAAGGAGAACAAAGTACATACCTTCTTGCATTCTGCTAGCTTTATTGCTAAGTACAGCTCAATATTTTCTAACTAATAAATAAATATACATTCCATGGAAAGACCATTAATTTTTACAGATGTTCAGGATGTAAAAAAAAAAAANACTCAGAATAAAATCATGCCTCCCACTGAATGAGCACTGCCCCTTTCTAATACAGCTAAGAGGGTCTTTTACATTTCTCTTATTGGTAGATTTCAACCCACAACTTCAAGTTAGCTGTACAACAGAAGTGTAGCACAATTATAAGTTTAACTAGACTATATCTGATGTTACTTTTTTTTGAACAGGACTGAATCTTATTTCCTTTTTATTTAATATTTGTGTGTTCATATTTCATGATACAAATGTAACCAGACAAATCACAGCTTCAGCAGCTAACATCAATATAACATTTATGAAAGAATATTGTGATTGAGTTATATGTACATTTGCAAAGAGATAACTAACCAGATTACAGACTGAAGAATCACAGCAATAGCCCCGAAAGCCCCTGGGAACAACTGAACATTCAGCAGAACATCTCGCCTGTCACTGCTAGATAGTCACTCAATTTAGTGCATGTGCATGCGTAAAATTTATGGAAAAAGCTACACTCAGCCAAAATGCGACAGATTGTAACAAAAAGGAAATTACCTAAAGAAAATAAAATATGATCTTAAAATGTTAGTGAATTTAAAAAAAAGTAAGAGACATTTATTTTCTTTCCAAAGCTAATCTCTTTTAATATAGCTACTGCATTAAAGGACTCTCATGAAAAACTAACAGCTATATACATTTAAGGCATGAGGAGAAAAATGTTTAATAGGATCATTTTTAATACCAAAGCCCTCTCAAATTGTAAAAGCAAAGACTATAGGGGACAAAAAAAGATTTTATCAGGGTTAAGGTATTTCTTCTTTCATTCAATGGGACATTTTGATTCCATAAATGCTATTCTCATCTTATTTTCCTTCCAGGCTTAACTGCTTATTTTATGGATGAAAAACTCGTAAAACAGTAAATCACATGAAAGAAAGCAATACAGAAAAAGCATAATCACAAAGGTTATGAAATTTTTAACTATGTAAGGAGAGAATATTGTGATTGAATAGGGGTAATAAAAAAAAATACCTTCCACCCTTCCTCTCATCAGATAACATCTGCTTATTAGTATTATTCCTACCCTCATATTTATTTTTTTAAAAATTAAAGAATAAATACATCAGATTTCCTCATCTATTTCTAGTGTAATGTTGTGACAAGGTGAAAAAAAAAAGAGATATTTGTAAAGAAAACTAAGGCCTGTACAATGAAGGTTATGCATCTGGAACGAACAGAGTAAGTATATGACAGAAGTTTCATTCAGGTCTCCAGGATCTGTTCTGTTTCTAATCTGTGCTGGACTCTACTGATGGGGCTTGATAACAGATGAGACCAGGAAGGAAGAACCATATCCCACAAAGACCCACAGTTTAAATATAATTACAACAGACACTCAACTCTTTGTATAGACATGCTCTCTCTTCTGTAGAAGCATAATTGTGAGTCACATTATATCTTCATCAGAGCTTTTATTATATGTTTAAGTCTGAAGAGGCACAGATATAGTAAGGTTAAGATTCTTGTGGAGAAATGTTTCACAGAGAAGTTAGATATGAGCTGAAGTTTAAAGTAGAGAATGGAGATGAGTGTGAAGGGCATTCTGGAAAGAAGGAACAGGAAAATTAAAGGCATAGAGACTGTTGATCAAAATGCTTATTTGAAAAGGTAAGGCAAGTGAAAGATAAATGAAATTAATTTTTACTGAGTGCCTACAATGTTCAAAAATTGCAATAACTGATTCCATGTGTCGTATAATTTAATACTCACAAAAACTTTCAAGTATCATTATCCCCCATAACAGTGAAGACAGTTGTACACCAGTCAGTTATTTAATATTTACATTTTTTAGATAAGAATCCTGACTATTTAGAAAATTATCTTGTGTGGCATCCATGCTTGCTAAGTTGCTTCAGTCATGTCCAAGTCTTTGCGACCCCATGGACTGTAGAGTGCCAGGCTTCTCTGTCCAAGGGATTTTCCAGGCAAGAATACTGGAGGGGGTTGCCATGCTCTCCTCCAGAGGTTCTTCCAGACCCAGGGATCAAACCTACATCTCTTAGTCCCCTGCATTGACAAGCAGGCTCTTTATCACTAGTGCCACCTTGTGTGACAGGTATTAGCAATGCACACATGAACATAAAAAGCAGCTAAAATAGTAGCTAAATAATAGAAGTCTTTGCTTTTTGTATTAGTTTTCCATGGATGTATAATAAATCACTACAACACTAGTGCTCAAACAGTATACACTCATTATCACAAAATTTCTGTGGTTCAGGAATCTGGGCACTGTTTAACTGAGTTCTCTGTTTATGGTCTCACAGGCTGCAATCAAGGTGTTGGTCACCTGTGTTCTCATCTGGAGACTCAACTGGAGAAGAGACCACTTTGCTACTCAAAGAATTGTTGGTGTAATTTAGTTTCTTGCAGCTATAGAACTGTGTATAAGTTGCTTTTCCCAGTTGTTGGTTAGATGCAACTCTCACCCCCTTGCTGCTGTGCAAAGTTTCTAGAGGCTCACAGCAGTTTCCTGCCATGTAATCCTATTGATTAGCAGCAAGTTGCAGATTGTTCCCATGTTCAAGTACAGAAGGTAATACAAGGCATAAATAGGGCCACTCTAGAGCCTATCCGTGATTCCCAGGTGATTCAGTGGTAAAGAATCTGCTTGCCTAGGCAGGAGTCATGGGAGAGATGGGTTTAATCACTGGGTTGGAAAGATTCCCTGGAGGAGGAAGTGGCAACCCACTTGAGTATTCTTGCCTAAAAATCCCATGGATGGAGTTGTCTGGCAGGCTACAGTCTGTGGAGTTGCAAAAGAGTCAGACTGAGCACACAGACATTCATACACCATGATTGCTATGTTGTAGAAAATTTAAATTCCATCTGATATGACGATTTCATTAAAGGCTTTTCAGTAGGGGAGGGAAATAATCAAAGGTGTACTGAAAGAAGGGGAAAACTCAGCTTTACCTCCAAAATATGGGAACATTAAGGAAATATAACTTGCAGACATTTCCTCGATTGCCTTTCTGTTAGGCCACAGTTCATGAATTGCTCCAGAAACCACTCTCCTCTGGTCGTTTACAAGTTGAGAGGCCCACGAGTTGCCTCTTGAAGAATGAATACTATCTCCTCCCTGTGTGTGTCCTCATGACCATGAATAATAAGATTAAGAAAAGCAATAGATAAAACTAGCTCCCTTGAGACTCCTAGTTGCTAAGATGCATGATGCCTTGGGAAACTGAGCATTGATTGAATCTTGTGCAGCGGTACTGTTTGCAAATTGGTCTACAGCATCAAACAGGATCCAGGGAAAACAGGAACTTGCAGCAAAAATGACCTATGAGATCTAACCAGGAAACAACCAAAAATAAATTCAATGTCCAGGTCCTCCAAAAAAGAAAATAAAGTATTCAAGTGTTCCAGAAGAATATACAGTGTGAAACCAGCTAAGGAACTGATTAACCTAATTATAAACCAAGCATGTGGCAACTGCACTGATAATTGCACTCTAGTGACTCACTTATAATGCCGTTACAGTGCACATTAGTCACCCTGCTGCCCTACTTGCCCAAAATATACTGCAGACTGCCAGTGTAACAGCTGTTTTCTGCTTTGTAGAGGTTATAAATGTTGTGGCAACAAAGGAGAACAAAGTACATACCTTCTTGCATTCTGCTAGCTTTATTGCTAAGTACAGCTCAATATTTTCTAACTAATAAATAAATATACATTCCATGGAAAGACCATTAATTTTTACAGATGTTCAGGATGTAAAAAAAAAAAATGTTTCCCAAGTACTAATTAGAATATTTAGTTTCAGTCTTCCAGGGTAACCTTTCAGTGACAGGAATTATAGTAAGACTAATGAAAAATCAGTATGTAATGGGGGTGATGATGGCCATTTAAAACGCCCTGTCTTGGGAGAGATTTCTTGATGAAACTGCTGATGTGAAAATAAGACAAGCATCTAGAATCCTCAGAAATATGATATAAGAGCCTAGATGATTCTGCAAGAGGTGTGAAATAACTGTAAGATGGAACCTCTATCTGAGAAATAACTGAGTTTTGCAAATAAAAGCCCCTTCATTCAACATTATTTCTTGTGGGTTAAACTTTTATATACTATGTTATACCTGGGAGTTTCAAATGAATGAAATAGTATCTTTGCTCTCAAGGATTCATAATTTAGTGGCAAGGATAAACATATAAATAAATAATGAAAATAAACTGTTTTTCATGAAGTATGAACCCTAATACACCAAAATAAAATGTTTCTGCTACAGATAGGAAGATTTCAGAAAAGAGGATATAGGAGCTGGATTTGAAGGAGAAGAATGGGTTTGATAGACAAGAGAGGAAGGAGGAAGGAAGGTAAAAGTTTATCATGCACTCATTTTATGGGACTCCAACCAGGATACTTATTACATGTGCTGTGCTAAGTCACTCAGCTGTGCACAATGCTTTGCTATCCTATAGACTGTAACCTGCTTCTCTGTTTATGGGATTCTCCAGGCAAGCATACTGGAGTGGGTGGCCATGCCCTCCTCCTGGGGATCTTCCCAACCCAGGGACCTAATCCACTTTTCATACTTTTTGCACTGACAGGCAAATTCTTTACCACCAGCTCCACCTGGCAAGTTCATATTTATATAATCTCACTTAATTCTTATATCAGGATCGACTGTCAGGATCCACTTTTAGTCCATTCTTGGCTAACTTTCTGCTGTCAATTTTTGCACTGCTGTGTCCGAGACCTTTATGCCACAACTGGGAATGACAGTTCTTTCTCCTCGTTTGAAGGAAATGAAAAATAAGAAGAGAAGACCACAATTGAAAACAACAGGGAAATGGTGCCTATAAGTCAATTCACTGTACTTTTGTAACCATGAGGTGTTTTTTTTTTTTTTAAACAAAATCTGTGCCAATTCCTCATCCTGCTGTAACAAATTGAATCAAATGTATTGGAGCTTCCAGAAACACAGGCTTATTATCTTAGACCTCTGGAGTTCAAAAATCCACAACTTAGTTCAGTTCAATTCAGTCGCTCAGTCATGTCCTTCTCTTTGGGACCCCATGGACTGCAGCATGTCACACCTCCCTGTCAAACACCAACTCCTGGAGTTTACCGACACTCATGTCCATCAAATTGGTGATGTCATCCAACCATCTCATCCTCTGTTGTCCCCTTCTCCTTCCACCTTCAATATTTCCCAGCATCAAAGTCTTTTCCAATGAGTCAGTTCTTTGCATCAGGTGGTCAAAGTATTGGAGTTTCAGCTTCAGCATCAATCCTTCCAATGAATATTCAGGATTGATTTCTTTTAGGATGGACTGGTTGGATCTCCTTGTAGTCCAAGGGGCTCTCAAGAGTCTTCTACAACACCACAGTTCAAAAGCATCAATTATTTGGCACTCAGCTTTCTTGATAGTCCAACTCTCACATCCATACATGACTGGAAAAACCATTGCTTTGACTACACAGACCTTTGTTGGCAAAGTAATGTCTCTGCTTTCTAATATATTGTCTAGGTTGGTCATAGCTTTTCTTCCAAGGAGCAAGTATCTTTTAATTTCATGGCTGCAGTCATCACCTGCAGATTTTGAAGCCCAGAAAAACAAAGTCAGCCACTGTTTCCATTGTTTCCCCAATTATTTGCCATGAAGTGATGGGACTGGAAGCCATTATCTTAAGTTTCTTAATGTTCAGTTTTAAGCCAACTTTTTCACTCTCCTCTTCCACTTTCATCAAGAGGCTCTTAAGTTCTTTTTCACTTTCTGAAATATGGGTAGTGCCATTTGTGTATCTGAGGTTATTGATACTTCTCCCAGCAGTTTTGATTCCAACTTGTGTTTCACCCAAGTCAGTGTTTCTCATGATATACTCTGCATTAAATTAAATAAGCAGGGTGGCAATATACAGCTTAGATGTACTCCTTTCCCAATTTGGAATTAGTGCATTGTTCCATGCACAGTTCTAACTGTTGCTTCTTGATCCTCATACAGATTTACCAGGAGGCAGGTAAGGTGGTCTGGTATTCCCATCTCTTTCAGAATTTTCCAAAGTTTGTTGTGATCCACACAGTCAAAGGTTTTGGCATACTCTACAAAGCAGAAGTAAATGTTTTTCTGGAACTCTCTTGCTTTTTTGATGATCCAACGATGTTGGCAATTTGATCTCTTGTTCCTCTGCCTTTCCTAATTTCAGCTTGAACATCTGAAAGTTTTCAGTTCACATACTGTTGAGGCCTAACTTAGAGAGCTTTTTAATTACTTTGCTAGCGTGTGAGATGAGTGCATTCGTGTGGTAGTTTGAACATTTTTTGGCATTGCCTTTCTTTGGGATTGGAATGAAAACTGACCTTTCCAGTCCTGTGGAAACTGCTAAGTTTTCCAAAGTTGTTGGCATATTGAGTGTGGCACTTTCACCCCATCATCTTTTAGGATTTGAAATAGCTCAACTGGAATTCCATTACTCCACTAGCTTTGTTCATAGTGATGCTTCCTAAGGCCCACTTGACTTCGCACTCCAGGATATCTGGCTCTAGATGAGTGATCACACCATCGTGGTTATCTGGGTCATGAAGATCTTTTTTGTATAGTTCTTCTGTGTGTTCTTGCTACCTCTTAATATCTTTTGCTTCTGTTAGGTCCATATTGTTTCTGTCCTTTATTGAGCCCATCTTTACATGAAATGTTCCCCTGGTATCTCTAGTTTTCTTGAAGAGATCTCTTGTCTTTCCCATTCTATTGCTTTGCTTTATTTGTTTGCATTGATTACTGGGGAAGGCTTTCTTATCTCTCCTTGCTATTCTCTGGAACTTTGCATTCAAATGGGTATATCTTTCCTTTTCTCCTTTGCCTTTAGCTTCTCTTCTTTCTCAGTTATTTTTAAGGCCTCCTCATGCAATCATTTTGCCTTTTTGCATTTCTTTTTTTGGGGGGGAATTTCACAATAGGTCTCGCTGAACTATACTTGAGGTATCAAACTGGGACACCCTCCTCTGGAAGCTCCTGAGGAAAACTCCTGCCATGTCTTTTCCAGCTTCAAAAGGCTGTCTGCTCTTTTTTTTTTTTTGGTTTGTGGTTACACCACTTCTGCTTCCATCACCACATTGACAAGCAATCCCCTGCAGGATTAAGTTCTGCCCACTGTCATAACTAACTTAATACTGTAATCCTTACTCTCAGCTTTCCATTCTAGTGTTCCTTACATTTTTTCCCCATATTAACTCCTTGCACTGGTCAATTCTTACTCCTGGATAAACCCAAACAAAGACCAAAATCTATATTTTGCAGAGCATTACAAATGTCTTTATAGTGATCTAGGGATCTAGGGGGAAAATGTAGAATGGTTAAACAGTTTCTTCCCTTCTTGATAGCTGGAAGCTGTAATGCTTACTTCAAGCATTTACTCTATTATCATATCATTCTGGTTATTATTAATACAATTGTAATTACAGCAGTGACTTCAGTAGTAATAATAACAATGATATTATTTGTAATTACAACTGCTATTAATATAATATTAATTAATATAAAATAATAACAAACACAGTAATTACAATAATTTTTTTTTAATCTAGCACCTTAAAATGGAATAGGTCTTCAGAATGTACAAGGTCCTTTCATATATACCATCTCATTTGAGATTTTACAAGAAGTGTACTGATACCACCAGATGCCTTTTTCAGGGAAGGAAATGGCACATATTCTGATGGTTTAAATTATGTGGCTTCAAAGACACAGAGGCATGAAAGAGGACTTTGTCTTTTTCTGTTTTGTGCTATCTTAAGAAACCTAGCCAAAATGCAGAATATGCAGTTGCTTGTGGCAAATAATTAGGCTGAAAACACACAAAACCAATAGAGCAGTGTAATGGAAGGCCCTGGGCATGCAATTAGTCCACACTCAGAGTACTTGGGACACAGAAAACTTTCCCAAACCTCTGCCTCAGAACCTCTTGAATATTTGATATCTCTCCATGAGCCAACTACTAATTTGGGGGATTAAAATTAATAAGGAAAATCAAGCTATACTCTAATCACATTGGTCTAGTTTATTCTCCATGTAAGAAATTTCATTTTTAAAAAAGTAGAATATGTGTCTTTCAGTTTGTTAGAACAGTTTGTCTTGGAGCTTCCATGGACCTCAGTTTAAATCCAGAATTAGAGCACATGATTCCTGAGATACTTCTCTTATTCTAACATTGTAAAGTAGAGACATGTTTAGTATATTCGATTTGGCTCCTTATTTCTAGCCCCAGGGAATGACTAATTTGATCAGAAACCACATCTTTCAGGGGCCATGAGATGCTATTTCTTAAACTTTATTGTATATACACTGGGATCAGTTGGGCATCTATTAAGATGCAGATTCTTACCAGTAAGACTCTGATGGGCGCTCAATTCTGCCCTGGTGATAACAATTGTTGCAGATCAAGTGTGATGCTTTGCATAGCAAGATTCTGGAATGATGGCAAACACATGCTCATCCAGAGCCCTCGTGTGGCCTTCTTAATTTTGCCCCTAGTCTGTGTTCTAAATTCAGAAAAAGCCTTCAGCTTATCTTAAGCAGGGAACTAAGGGAGTGGGGGCAGTGGGGGGAAATGTAGTAGTTGGAGGATAGAGAGTGCCTTCAGAGCAATCACCCTGGGCAGAATAAAACCTTTTTATATTTGCTCATCTTGAGTCATGACCAAGGCAGAAAACACCTGGGAAATGTCTGGAGCCCCCTGGCATCAGAAGCCACCAAACCCAGCACAGGGTGACCCAGAGCAATCACAGAATCCCTCCAACAATGTGATTGTTGGATCTATGTCCTGCTCCTCGAGGACCTAGACATGCTGTCAGCCTAAGAACTGCATCCACCATGGTATACCTATTCACTGCTTGTTGACTTACATGTTTATCAAGCATACTTGCTAGTAGCTGTGCCATGTTTGCATTGATGCAGTTCACAGTTAAATCTCAATGTCTGGGTGTGAGTGTGTGCAAATTCACTTCCCTCCTGTACAAAGGCTGACATGCCACTAAGTGTGAAACTAAATGTTAATTCACTATATAAAAAGCTAACTGCTTCCACATAACCACCTTTCATGTATGCCCAAGTAGTGACATTTCAGCAATGAAGAAGTAATAATATGCTATCACTGAAATTATTCAGTAAATAAGAATATGTGAGTGACCTCTCCAAAACAATTATCATTTCAAATGGTAAAAACTGTGCCCAATGTGTATCGTTTTCCCCCAAATTATCCTCTCTGTAAAAATGATTCTTCATTACTGTACTACCAAATCCTTGTTTCCATGGTACCATAAAGATACTTAGTAGGAAAGCTACATTTTTTTATGACCATGAAGATGCTTTAATCATAGGCAATTTTTTTTTTCTCAAGGTGGCTATCAGTGGTACATACTCCAAAGCAAAACTAAATGAACCTTTGATGCAGGAAAGTCTGGTTACAATATTAAACAAAAGAGCCTAAAAACAGCTGCATGTCTTCTTGTGTCTAACTAGAACTTGCTCTGTGGAATACTAAGATTGGCTCCTTTATGAATGTTACTCTCGGTCTTCAGATCTCTGAGCTTCTCTGGATCCCCAAAACTTGATTCCCTTCAACTTCAAATATCTAAATATCTTCTCTCTCCTTTAGTTGTGCTCTCTCTACACTGACTCCTCACTTAGTCAGCAAATCAGATTTACATTCAGTCAATGGTAAGAAAATCAGTTTAAAACTGAACAATAAAGTGCTGGAGATGGTGTGGAGAAAAGGAAATGCTTTTGCACTGCTGGTGGGAATGTAAATTGATACAACCACTATGGAAGACAGTATGGAGATTCCTTAAAAAATTGGGAATAAAAGCACCATATGACCCAGCAGTACCACTTCTAGACATATACCCTGAGGAAAACAAGACTGAAAAAGACACATGTACCTCAATGTTCGCTGTAGCACAATAACTAGGACAGGGAAACAAACTAGATATTTACCAACAGATGAATGGATAAATAATCTGTGGTACATATATACAGTGGAATACCACTCCACCCTAAAAAGAAACACATTTGATTCAGTTCTAATGAGGTGGATGAACCTAGAGCCTATTATACAGTGAAGTAAGTCAGAAAGTAAAAGAAATATATATATCATACATTAATGCGTATATATGGNATACAGTGGAATACCACTCCGCCCTAAAAAGAAACACATTTGATTCAGTTCTAATGAGGTGGATGAACCTAGAGCCTATTATACAGTGAAGTAAGTCAGAAAGTAAAAGAAATATATATATCATACATTAATGCGTATATATGGAAACTAGAAAGATAATACCAATGAACCTATCACAGGGCAGCAGTGGAGACATAAACATAGGGAACAGACTTATGGACAAGGGTTGGAGAGAGGAAGGAGACAGTGAGATGAGTGGAGAGAGTAGCATGGAAGCATATACACTAATATATGTAAAATAGGTAGCAATGGAAATTTGCTGTATGACTCAGGGAACTCACACTGGGCCTCTGTAACAACCTAGAAGGGTAAGAAAGGGTGGGAAGTGGAAGGGAGGTTCAGGAGGAAGGGGACATATATACACCTATAGCTAATTCATGTTGATGTATGGCAGAAATCAAACTGATACTGTAAAGCAATCATTACTAATAAATAAATAAATATAGTTATTAAAAAAGCAGAACCAGAAGCATGGTAAGGATACATTTATTCATCCATTCATCCTAATGTTCATTCAAATTGTACTACATTTAAAACACTGATAAGTTCTGTGTGGAATAAAAATATGCAAAAGAGTTGTTCCATGTCATCTATACATATTGCCTATCAGACAGTCAAAAAGAAATACTGTTAAAGTGCAGTGGTGCAACCTTTGGGAGCTTCCTTGTTTTGAATATCTAATTTTACCTGTTGTGATGCAAAAACATAAATTATTAACATGAAAATAAAATGATAAGAAGGATGTAGCAATGGCAACTTTCCCAGATAATAGTAATAGTCAAGTCTTATGGTAGTCATTTTTCATTGTAATGACTTGTCATACGTCAGTCCTCATTCATTATGTGTTTATTTTATAACATGACCTTTGGAAAACAAGTCTTTTTCTAAAGTCTATCCCACTTTTCTTACTTGATAAACTCTTCCTGAGATATTGTAACAGTAGGTGACATTTATTGAGTCCTTTCAAGTGCCAGTCATTGTTCTATTAACTCATTCATTAATGTATCACAGGTATCATCTCAACTATCCCTTACATGTAAATGATGACCAACTCAGACCTCAGTTCTACAACCACACTTAACCTTTTCCCTCCTCATTGGACATCTCTACAAGATATTCCACAGGCCTCTCAATCATATGTCACTTAAAAGATTTATCACCTTTGAAAAATTTTCCCTCTTCCTTTAGTACTATCTTGGGGAAGGATTTTGTCATTATTTACCTTACTGATGACTCACTTAGGCTTCTTTCTCCCCTTATAAGTTTGCATCCAATTATCAATCAGCAATTTCTATAGATTATAGTTATTAAAAGGCCCCTGAATTTGCCAACAAAGTTTTGTCTAGTCAAAACTATGGTTTTTCCAGTAGTCANCTGATGACTCACTTAGGCTTCTTTCTCCCCTTATAAGTTTGCATCCAATTATCAATCAGCAATTTCTATAGATTATAGTTATTAAAAGGCCCCTGAATTTGCCAACAAAGTTTTGTCTAGTCAAAACTATGGTTTTTCCAGTAGTCATGTATAGATGTGAGAGTTGGACCATAAAGAAAGCTGAGTACCAAAGAATTGATGCTTTTGAACTGTGGTGTTGGAGAAGACTCCTGGGAGTCCCTTGGACTGCAAGGAGATCCAACTAGTTCATCCTAAAGTAAATCAATCCTGAATATTCATTGGAAGGACTGATGCTGAAGCTGAAGCTCCAATACTTTGGCCACCTGATGCAAAGAACTGACTCACTGGAAAGATTGAAGGAAGGAGGAGAAGGGGAAGACAGAGGATGAGATGGTTGGATTGCATTATTGACTTGATGGACATGAGTTTGAGTAAGCTCCAAGAGTTGGTGATGGATAGGGATGCCTGGCGTGCTGCTGTCCATGGGATCAGAAAGAGTCAGACATGACTGAGTGACTTAACTGAACTGAACTGAAAGAAGCTAAGACAGTAAAAAGAGACATTATAAAATTTATTTCGTATCTCTTTCTAAATTGAAAAGTACATTCACTGTAGTTTCATGAAGAAACATAAAAATATAACTTTGAATTGAAATATTTTTAAAATGAGGGATCATTTTCTGAATAGTGAATGATAGTGTCTTATTTAGGATAATCCACAGGGCTTTTTTTTTATGTTATTGTATATTTATATAAGATCTTCCTATAACACACAAGAAGAAATTGCACCCCCTTAAGATTTAACACAATCTGTGAATCTCTTGAATTTCTATCCCTTTCTCTTTAATAACATAGTCTAAAACACTTTGTCTCATTAGGATGTGTTCCCCATTCCTTAACTCACAAATGTGAATTCCAATCAAGTTCTCTCCACTTTATTTTAAAAACATTTCAATGAATGTTACATTGGTAGAAGCTTGCTTTGTAATTTCTCTAATGCCCATAAAAACTCATATCTTCCTCTGACTTTGAGAATAGATTGTTCACGTTCCCTTTACCCACAGTTCTCCCACTGCCAATGTTTGACTGCCCAGTGCTGAACACAGCAAGTTGTACATAAAACTGTTGTCACTGTTGTTGTTTAAACACAGTTGTGTCTGACTTTTTTGTGACCCCATGGACTGTATCCCACTAGGCTCCTCTGTCCATGGAATTTCCCAAATGAGCATATTGGGAGTGGATTGCCTTTTCCTTTCTCCAGGTGGTCTTCCCAAATCAAGGATCAAACCCATGTCTCCTGCATTGCAGATGGATTCTTTAATGCTGAGCCACCAGGGAAGCCCCCAAAATAATTTTGAGATTAGGCTCAAAAAACAGAAAAATTAGGACTGGAAGTCAAAGTAAATACTGTTATTATAGCTGGTGTAGGGAAAGGGGACTGTGTGTATATGTATATATCTAATCTCTCTCAGCTGTCTATCTATGCATCTATCTGTGCTTCCCTGGTAGCTCAGCTGGTAAAGAACCTGCCTTCAATGAAGGAGACCCCAGTTCAATTCCTGGAATGGTAAGATCGCCTGGAGAAGTGATAAGGTACCCACTCCAATATTCTTGGGCTTCCCTGGTGGCTCAGACATTAAAGAATTGACCTGCAATGTGGGAGACATGGGTCCAATCCCAGGTCCAATCCCTGGTTGGAAAAATCCCCTGGAGGAGGGCATGGCAACCCACTACAGTACTCTTGCCCAGAGAATCTCCAAGGACTGAGGAGACTGGTGGGCTACAGTCCATGGTGTCCCAAAGAGTCAGACATGACTGAGTGACTTAAGCACACACACATTTATTGAGAGGGACAATGGAAGAGAAAGAAAGAGAAGACATACAGAGAGAAAGATGGACAGATTAAGATATTTATTATTAAGATACACACACATATATATTTACTGTTAAGAAATTACAGGCAAAATAATCCCAAATAATATTCATCTATGATGTGTAAAGAGTGAGTTATGGGGAGGAAAGGAAAGGAGGGAGGAAAAACAATAAAGCCCTTTTGGAACATGTCTATATATGGAAAGGTATGTCCTATTTGATAACTGGAGAATCTTTCCATGTTGAAGTGAGGCCAAAGTATTCTTCTACATTGGTTTCTCTCTCTCTCTCTCTCTCTCTCTCTCTCTTTCTCTCTCTCTCTCCCTCTCTTTGTATTTGGACACTCTGTACTGTCTGATACTTAGCCACCCCATGGACTATAGCTGCCAGGCTCCTCTGTACATGGGATTTCTCAAGCAAGAATACTCAAGTGAGTTGCCATTTCCTTCTCCAGGGGATCTTCTCAACCCAGGGATCAAACCAACATCTCTTTTGTCTCCTGAATTGTCAGGTGGATTCTCTACCACTAGCACCACCTGGGAAGCCCACAGTGGTTACTATGTAGGCTTCTGTTTGGTTCAGTTGAGTCACTCAGTAGTGTCCAACTCTTTGTGATCCCGTGGACTGAAGCATGTCAGGCCTCCCTGTCCAACATCAATGCCTGGAGTTTTGAGTTGGTGATGCCATGCAACCATCTCATCCTCTGTTATCACCTTCTGCTCTCGCCTTCAATCTTTCCCAGCAACAGGGTCTTTTCCAATGAGTCAGTTCTTTGCATCAGGTGGCCAAAATATTAGAGCTTCAGCTTCAGCATCAGTCCTTCCAATGAATACTCAGGACTGATTTCTTTTAGGATGGACTGGTTGAATCACCTGGCTGGCCAAGAGACTCTCAAGATCTTCTCCAACACTGCAGTTCAAAAACATCAATTCTCTCACAATCAGCTTTCTTTATAGTCCAACTCTTACATCCATACATGACTACTGGAAAAACCATACCTTTGATTAGATGGACCTTGTTGGCAAAGTAATGTCTGTGCTTTTTAATGTGCTGTCTAGGTTGGTCATAGCTTTTCTTCCAAGAAGCAAGCATCTTTTGATTTCATGACTGCAGTCACCATCTGCAATGATTTTGGAGCCCCCCAAAAATAAAGTCAGTCACTGTTTCCATTTTAGCAATTATTTGCCATAAAATGATGATCTTAGGTTTCTTAGTGTTGAGTTTTAAGCCAACTTTTTCACTCTCTTCTTTGACTTTCATCAAGAGGCTCTTTAGTTCTTCTTCACTTTCTGCCATAAGGGTGGTGTCATTTGCGTATCTGACGTTATTGCTATTTCTCCCAGCAGTCTTGATTCCACCTTGTGCTTCATCCAGCCCAGCATTTCTCACGATGTATATAAGTTAAATAAGTAGGGTGACAATATACAGCCTTAATGTACATTTTTCCTTATTTGGAACCAGTCTGTTGTCCCATGTCTAATTCTAACTAATGCTTCCTGACCTTCATAGAGATTTATCAAGAGGCAGGTCAGATGGTCTGGTTTTCCCATCTCTTGAAGAATTTAAATGGCAAACCACTCCAGTATTCCTGCCTGGAAAGTTCCATTGATAGAGGAGCCTGATGGACTACAGTCCATGGGGTCTCAAAGAGTCGGACATGATTGAAGCAACTTAGTGCACAGTCAAAGGCTTTGGCATAGTCAATAAAGCAGAAGTTGATTTTTTTTTTTCTGGAACTATCTTGCTTTTTCAATGATCCAACAGATGTTGGCAATTTGATCTCTGGTTCCTCTGCCCTTCTCAAATTCATCTTAAACATCTGGAAGTTCACAGTTCACCTACTGTTGAAGCCTGGCTTGGAGAATTTTGAGCATTACTTTACTGGTGTGTGAGATGAGTGCAATTTTGTGGTAGTTTGAGCATTCTTTGACATTACCTTTCTTAGGGATTGGAAGGAAAACTGACCTTTTCCAGTCCCATGGTGACTGTTGAGTTTTCCAAATTTGCTGGCATAATGAGTGCAGCACTTTCATAGCATCATCTTTTAGGATTTGAAATAGCTCAACTGGAATTCCATCACCTCCACCAGCTTTGTTCATAGTGATGCTTCCTAAGGCCCACTCGACTTCACATTCTAGGATGTGTGGCTCTAGGTGAGTGATCATACTATCGATAATATCTGGGTCATGAAGGTCTTTTTTGTATAGTTCTTCTGTGTATTCTTGCCACCACTTCTTAATATCTTCTGCTTCTGTTAGGTCCATATTGTTTCTGTCCTTTACTGTGCCCATCTTTTCATGAAATGTTCCCTTGGTATCTCTATTTTCTTGAAGAGATCTTTATTCTTTCCCATTCTATTGGTTTCCTATGTAGATCTCTAGTCTTCCCCATTTCTTTGTTTCCTGTGTAGATCTTCAGTCTTTACCATTCTATTGTTTTCCTAAGTATGTATAAACTATGTAGGTTTTTAAGATTTGTATTCCCAAAGAATGATGCTCACTTTCTTCTGTAAAAGCCACTGGGGTACTCGGTGTGGATGACCCAGGGGAGCAACATGGAACTTACAGTTGTAATTCCATATATTGGAAGTTGGGTGAAGAAGGAACAAAAAATGAACTCGACTTAATCTGGTTTGCCCATTTAAAAGTGAAAGAATTATAATTTCATTGTGAAAAAATTTCCTATGTGTGGGAAAATGGTTTAACAAAGTGAGCATAATTGTATTCATTGTTCCTAGGGGAATTTTATATTATCTTTAGTGTTCGTTAACTACTGTATTTAAGTTTTACCTTTCTTGGTTATGTCTGTAAAACTGATTTCTGTGTGTTTTTAAATACAAGGTTTAATTTTGATGAAGTAAATCTACACTGAAAACCTTTGTGCCATGTTTTCACCTGATTTGAATTCAATGTGATTTCAATTGATTTGTGACTTTCATTACTTCCACCACCACAATCACTTGAGAAATAATGGTTTTAAATGTTGTGATTCTATTAAGATATGTATTAATAGTGTTTCATACTTTACATGAGCCTTCCAGATAGTGCAGCAATAACGAATCCATCTGTCAATACAAGGAGATGCAGAAGATGTGGGTTTGATCCCTGAGTTGGAAAGATACCATGGAGGAGGGTGTGACAACCCATTCCAGTATTCTTGCCTGGAGAATCCCATGGACAGAGGAGCCTGGGGGTCTACAGTTTACATGGTGGTAAAGAGTCAGGCTTGACTGAATGACTGAGCTAACAGTACACATAATTTCAAAGCTGTTTTTATAAATTATATCCTCACTTGAGTTCATTGAGGTGGATAAAGTTTATTATTTCCATTTTATAGAAAATATACCAAAGATATATAAAGATTAAGTAGCTTGGATAATGGAGAAGGCAATGGCACTCCACTCCAGTACTCTTGCCTGGAAAATCCCATGGGCGAAGGAGCCTGGTGGGCTGCAGTCCATGGGGTCACTAAGAGTCGGACACGACTGAGCAACTCCATTTTCACTTTTCACTTTCATGCATTGGAGAAGGAAATGGCAACCCACTCCAGTGTTCTTGCCTGGAGAATCTCAGGGACGGCGGAGCCTGGTGGGCTGCCATCTCTGGGGTTGCACAGAGTTGGACATGACTGAAGAGACTTAGCAGCAACAGCTTGGATAAATTGTTCAGGGTCAGAGTGAAGCTTTGATGTTGGGAAAGATTGAAGGTAGAAGGAGAAGGGGATGACAGCCGACAAGATGATTGGATGGCATCATCGACTCAATGCATTTGAATCTGAGCAAGTTCCAGGAGATGGTGATGGACAGGGAAGCCTGGCATGCTGCAGTCCATGGAGTAGCAAAGAGTTGGACACGACTGAGTGACTGAACAACAACAACAAAAGAGTGAAGCTTTAATAATGGGATTCGTGATCATTAGACAATGGCAATGTGATTTTTGTGGAAAGAGTCTGAGAAACTTAGATTCAGAGTCAAATTTTGAAAGTTACTGTGTGATCTTGGTCAGGTAAATTAAACCCAGTGAATCCAAGTTTTACTAACTATCAAATAGAGGTAATAATAATTACCTCACTGAAATATCATGAAATACATGCTATATGTAGAAATAACATACTTACAGCAAATAGTAAGAAAAAACATGGTCAGCGAACTGCAGTTTATATTACTGTTACCTCCCTTCCTATTGAACATATATACCAATGTGTCTTTTCTCCACATTCAAAAATCATACATGTCAGGTTTCTCATTAGTGAATGTCTCTTACTCCCAGGGCATGCTCCGTCACTTCAGTTGTGTCCAACTCTTTGGGACCCTATGGACTGTAGCCTGCCAGTCTCCTCTATCCACAGGATTTTCCAGGTAAAATACTAGGGTGAGTTATAATGCTCTCCTACATGGGACCTTCCCAGCCCAGGGATTCAATCCATGTCTTTTGCATCTCCTTCATTGCAGACAGATTCTTTATCACTGAGACACTGGAGAAGCCCCTCCCAGTACTGGGGTTTAATCAAATAAATCTAGAGGAAAATCTTAGCTTTGACAATTTCATAGCAGAATAACAACTTTTCTGAAAACCTTCAGCTGAAAAACCTATGACTAAATGGGCAGGGGTAAATTCTCTCTCTCTCTCTTTTTTTTTTAATACCAAAAAGAGAAATAGAGTAAAAAGCCAATCTTAGTCTTAGATGTGTTAAAAGCCTCAGACATCCTGAACTTGTTTGGTTCCAAAGCTGCTCAAAGATACATCTTGTGGAAGAACAGTGTTCCTAGACCCTACTAGACAATGACAAACCAATGGTGAAGTCCCATAAACTTAATGGAGAGAGGATCACAGGCCTGTGAGTTTCAGAGAAGCCATCATGAAAAACTGTGAGCTGGCAAGAGCAGAACCTCTGCCCAAAGCTGTAGTGTTGCTGGGGAAAAACGGAAGGTACTGTCTTTCTTTTTAATATAAAGTCCTTAGTAGGCATTGTACACAACATGTTTGAAAAGAAAACTGTTGTCTTCC
Organism: Neotragus pygmaeus; assembly: GCA_006410875.1. Classification (NCBI taxonomy): domain Eukaryota; kingdom Metazoa; phylum Chordata; class Mammalia; order Artiodactyla; family Bovidae; genus Neotragus; species Neotragus pygmaeus. Next base: position 131,580 of record SJYV01039982.1, on the reverse strand, counting down.
TCCCTGACTATCTAGAAGAAGGAATTCTTCATGCTTCTGAAACCTAGAAAAGCTGATAAGGATACTTCATGAGAAAACTTTATTTTTAATTAATCAATTAATGTTGAAAAGCCAACCAGCAGGAAAGAGCTGAGATAAATAGAAGCTGAATATCCAGTGAAAGAGAAATCCTCCTTTAACTACAGTGAATCGCACCATATAAACACAGTAAAAAATTCAAACATTAACAGCCCCAGATACTCAACAAAAACAACAGAAGAAAAGTCTAAAAATACCATTGTTTTGATATTCTGAAGAATTTTCTCAGGTAGAGCTGGCAACTTTGGACTGACAAGACCTTCATTTAACTGTCTCAGATCTTAGCTTATATTCATTTATCTCGGAAAAAGAATTGAAAAAAAATAAACTTTCACTCTTCTGTAACATCTTATTTCCTTATATATTCCCTGCTCTAGATTCTACCTTAGATACTGTCATCCTATAAATCATTTGTACACTAAGTCTCCTTAATATTTTCACTAGTATATTACATCATACCATTATTTAATTAAAGAATAATAATAAGACACAGACATAATAAATCACTCAGATGAATGAGCAATTCACTTTCAAGTGAAAAGCATCTGAACTCAGCTGTGCAATGGAAAGTAATCTCTTTCAATAACACCACAGGCTTGGGGAATGATAGTTATCTAAAGAAACATTATAAACACATTTGACTTGGAAAGGTTAGAAACACCCAAAATATCTTTCTCATTTGCAGGGGAAAAGAAATACCTAATTATAAACACAATTTGTATGTGCCAAGTTGACTTAAATATGAATGTTCAAGATCTTTTATATGCTTTAAAATGATGAAGCAGGTAACATAGAAACAGAAAATATAATTACAGAGCAAGAAGTGTTCTGTTGCAAGGTTAGCAGACACCACATATACAATGGCAATTAGGGATTTAGAGTTTTATACACACATGCACACTAAACAAACTAAGCCTCGCTGTATATGTGAGTTGAAAATTTTTGTGTCAGAAGCAGAGATTCCAACACAGTGGAGAGAATATGTGACAAAGTACTGAAGGAAGTTATACATGTTCATCAGATTTTAAGTCCTAGAATGTTAAGAGATCTATATTGGGCCTTGGGAACTGAAGGCAGGATTAGAGTTTGAAGAAACTGGCAAGAATATTTCAGGATACAAAAATTAACCACATTCTTTGATGTTAGTTCAGGGTTGGGTCCTAATTAATCAAATTGATACCAAAGATGGTTATTTAATAGTTTCTAAGTAGTTTTACTTTTAAAATAAAATGCATGCTCTATTTCAATATGCTCATGAATATGGTCACAATTATGATGAAATTGTGAATTTCTGTTTTGAGATAAGAATAAAATAATCTATTTTCTTCACCATTGAAGAGTGAATGACCCCAGAGAATAACATTATAGTCTATAAACAAGATTCAACTAAAGTAATGATGCTATAGCTATCTAACTGTTAAAGTATAAGCTATAGTACAAACTTCTGTCATTTCTAAATAGCCTTCTCTAATTTTTACTGTTTGTCACACTGCTTTGGAATCAACATTAAAACTCAAGTGTAAATATCTTTAAAAACCAATTCCAACTTGATGGAGGTCAGACAGGTCTTAAGTCATAAATCAAACAGCAGAAGAGTCACAGAGAGAAATAACTACGTAATCTTTGTCTACTTAGGAACAAATTCCTTCCGTCTCAATTTCAACTTACTATGAGTGTATCTAATGCTATTGAATGACTGAGAGTTTAGAATAGCGCACTCTACGTTGTAGTCTGACAGCCTAACACAAGTCCTGGACCCTTTTTCATGGCCACTGCTCTTCCCACCTCTAGACTCCCTCTTCTATCTACCAAGCAATTTTGGCAAGTAGGACTCAGGACAACAGTGAGCCAGAGAGAAGGGCAAGAAATACATGGTGCAAAGACAATGATAATAATATATAAAACTTATATCTTAATTAATCTTACATGCTATGATAAAGGCAAAAGAGAAAAGGAAAAATATAACGTTTTAAATGCAGAGTTCCAAAGAAAAACAAGGAAAGATAAGAAAGCCTTCCTCAGTGATCAATGCAAAGAAATAGAGGAAAACAATAAAACAGAAAAGACTAAAGCTCTCTTCAAAAAAAGTAGAGATACCAAGGGAATATTTCATGAAAAGATAAGCACAAAAAGGACAGAAATGGTATGGACCTAACAGAAGCAGAAGATATTAAGAAGTGGCAAGAATACACAAGAACTATACAAAAAAGATCTTCATGACTCAATAAACACAAAGGTGTGATCACTCACCTAGAGCCAGACATCCTGGAAAGTGAAGTCAAGTGGGCCTTAGGAAGCATCATTATGAACAAAGCTGGTGGAAGTGAGGGAATTCCAGTTGAGCTATTTCAAATCCTGAAAAATGATGCTATGAAAGTGCTGCACTCAATATGCTAGCAAATTTGGAAAACTCAGCAGTGGCCACAGGACTGGAAAAGGTCAGTTTTCATTCCAATCCCAAAGAAAGGCAATGCCAAAGAATGCTCAAACTACCACACAATTGCACTCATCTCACACGATAGTAAAGTAATGCTCAAAATTCCGCAAGCCAGGCTTCAGCAGTATGTGAACCATGAACTTCCAGATGTTCAAGCTGGTTTTAGAAAAGGCAGAGGAATCAGAGATCAAATTGCCAGTATCTCTTGGATCATCAAAAAGCAAGAGAGTTTCAGAAAAACATCTATTTCTGCTTTATTGAGTACATCAAAGCCTTGACTGTAGGGATCACAACAAACTGTGGAAAACTCTTCAAAAGATGGGAATACTAGACCACATGACCTGCCTTCTGAGAAACCTGTATGCAGGTCAGGAAGCAACAGTTAGAACTGGACACGAATCAACGAACTGGTTCCAAATAGCAAAAGGAGAACGTCAAGGCTGTATGTTGTCAGCTTGCTTATTTAACTTATATGCAGAGTACATCGTGTGAAATGCTGGACTGGATGAAGAACAAGCTGGAATCAAGATTTCCAGGAGAAATATCAATAACCTCAGATACACACAGATGGCACCACCCTTATGGCAGAAAGCAAAGAGGAACTAAATAGCCTCTTAAAGAAAGTGAATGAGGAGAGTGAAAAAGCTGGCTCAAAACTCAACATTCAAAAAACGAAGATCATGGCATCTGGTCCTATCACTTCATGCCAAATAGTTGGGGGAATAATGGAAACAATGACAGATTTTTATTTACTTGGGCTCCCAAATCACTGTAGATGGTGACTTCAGCCATGAAATTAAAAAACACTTGCTCCTTGGAAGAAAAGCTATAACTAACCTAGACAGTATATTAAAAAGCAGAGACATTACTTTGCTGATAAAGGTCCATCTAGTCAAGGCTATGGTCTTTCCAGTAGTCATGTATGGATGTGAGAGTTGGACTGTGAAGAAAGCTGAGTGCCAAAGAATTGATGCTTTTGAACTGTGGTGTTGGAGAAGACTCTTGAGAATCCCTTGGACTGCAAGTAGATCCAATCCGTTCATTCTATAAGGAAATTAGCCCTGAAAATTCATTGGAAGGACTGATGCTGAAGCTGAAGCTCCAATACTTTGGCCACCTGATGCAAAAAGCTTATTCATTGGAAAAGACCCTGATGTTGGGAAAGACTGAAGGCAGGAGGAGAAGGTTGTATGAGATGGTTATATGGCATCACTGACTCAATGTACATGAGTTTGAGCAAGCTCTGGGAGTTGGTGGTAGAGAAGCCTGGCGTGCTGCATTCTGTGGGGTTGCAAAGAGTCAGACCCAAGTGAGCAACTGAAATGAACTGAACTGAAGTACTGGATACACACTTTTTATCATATTATAATTTGGAAACTTATATATAATAATGTAAATGGTTTATTATTTAATATCTCCATTTAACAGAAAAAAATACTGAACATAGATGCACTGAATGATCTGACTAAAATCTCACATCTAGGAAGTTCATGAGCTCAGATCAAATCCTGAAATATGACTTTAAAACTCAAACTCACCACTCTGCTAACTTGAAAATATAACAGTCAATTTTTAAAACAGCCTGAAAAAAGAGAACATTTGGTTGATGAAGTGATATACCAAAGCCAGCATGCCAATCCTCTCTGGCATTCTTGCCTGAAGAATCACATGGACACAGGAGCCTGGTGGGGTAACAAAGAGTTGGACATGACAGAAGTGACTCACATACACACATACACAAAGGTTTTGGTCCTTTTGGCTATGTGATATACTTCAGTTCAGTTCAGTCACTCAATCGTGTCCAACTCTTTTAGACCCCATGAATCGCAGCATGCCAGGCCTCCCTGTTCATCACCAACTCTCAGAGTTCACTCAGACTCATGTCCATCGAGTCAGGGATGCCATCCAGCCATCTCATCCTCTGTCATCCCTTCTCCTCCTGCCCCCAATCCCTCCCAGCATCAGAATATTTTCCAATGAGTCAACTCTTCACGTGAGGTGGCCAAAGTACTAGAGTTTCAGCTTTAGCAGCATTCCTTGCAAAGAAATCCCAGGGCTGATCTCCTTCAGAATGGACTGGTTGGATCTCCTTTCAGTCCAAGGGACTCTCAAGAGTCTTCTCCAACACCACTTAAGAGATCTGAAAGAAACCTAAAATGTTTCTTTCTTAAAATTAAAAAAAATAGTTGAGCAGCTTCCACTCAATACAATAAAAATATATTTATTTATTCAACAAATATACTTTTTACATCTATCCCATGCCACATGCCATTCTAGGTACTTGAGATAGAGTAGTGGATAAACAGGGAAAAGCCACTGCCTTTGTAAAGTGACATTGTATTGAAGAAAGACAGATATTATGATATGTTAGAAAATAGTAAATTTTATAGAGAAAAGAAAAATACCAGGAAAGAGTGATGAAAAATTGTATTCTAAGTAGTACAGTCTGTAAAATCCTTACAAAACTTGGCATTTAAGCAAAAAGTTGGAAATGATGGAGCCAGCTTTAGATGTATTGGGAGAAAGGGTCTATAAAGCAGAGGAAACATTAAAAAGCACTGATGGGGAAGGTTGCCTGGCATGTACGAGGTGCTGAGAGACTAGCATGGTAGGAGCAGGAATGGCCAGAGGAATGGCTGGAATAGATAGAGCCAGAAAGGTATGAGGAGACAGATATTGTGACCCGTCCAGCAGGTCCAGTTATTCGCGGGTCCCCGAGAAGGAGCTACCTGAAGGAATCATGGGGGAGAGAGAGAAAGGAGACCAAGCGGCGAAGAATGACAGAGTCAATCTGGCTTATGTCAAGGTCTCATTTACTAGCCGAAAACGAGCAGTATTTATAATCAAAGGTTACATAAGGTAGTGACGAAAAATGGTTACATCAAGGTGGAGAATCGAAACTTACAATTACACAAAGAAATGAAACTTACCCCCCACCCAACATTCCAGTCCTAGAGTTATCTTTGGTACATAGCAGTTACTTATTTTCCTAGGGGAACATTGTGACCTGGCTTAGGAACATTGTGACCTGGCTTTCTTAAAGCCCCCTGTAGGCATAATGGTTCCAGGAAGCTGCTGGTTTCACGATGATTTATGTTGGCTATTTGTTCGGGCTTGTCCATGCTTGTCCAGGTAATATCGGCCTCATGGCTCCTCACA
>SJYV01039982.1:34610-125447 GCA_006410875.1 Neotragus pygmaeus | reverse complement strand
GGCTTGTTTCTCCAACCTCAGGTAACCTTGTTATATAAGACAACTAGTAAGTAAGATGAGATGAAATAAAACAGCTGTCAGGGTGTTTGAAATGCTTGCTTAAATGTATACGAGACAAGAAAGCAGATAATATTGTACAGTTAACTATAACAAAGATGGGGGAAAGTTCATTATGAACATTCACAGGAAAATAAACACGCAAGGGTTAGAACACCTCCCCAGCCTTGCTAATTACTGAAGCATCTGGGCTGCTGCTGCACGAAGGGAAGTCTTCTGAAACCTGAGCCTGGATGCCTTCACCGGGTGCACTGTGAGTGAGGTCTCCTGGATGGAAGGGAAGGTATTTGCTTCTTTCCTCATTTGAGGGCCTCACAACTGCTCCCTCTCCTGTGTCTGTCTCTTTCACACACATGCGTGTGCACACACACGCACGCGCACACACACACACACACACACACACACGCTTCCACATATCTAGCTTGGATGGCACCTCCCTGGGGATCACCGGCAAAGCCCTCCGACTCGCCTCTGGTCCCACAGGGAGAAGCTGGGAAGGGCTACGAACAGAAGGGGAACCATGAAGACACACGGAGGGAAATGCTTTCTATTTGCAAAGCAAAGTCAAACTTGGTGAAGTTTTGGTTGAGCTTCTGGGCAGCTGGAGATTACGTGTCAGTCTGAATCCGAGCTCTGAGAAGTGTCAGATGATGCTTCATAAAGCACAAAAAAAGATCATAATAAAATAAGTTCTTGAAAAGGATGAGATAAACAGTTACATTTCTTTTTAATAATGTTAATTTTAAAGTGTATAAAATGTAGAAAAATCTCCAAATCACTGATAATATCATAAGGCTAGATATATCATTAATTTTGGTTTATTTACCTTAGACTTTTATCATATTTCTGTGTATATGGATATATTTTATATGTATAAGCTTAGGTCTCCTAAGAACTTTCAGCGTGGTAAAGGTCAGCCTTCCATTGGGTGACAGTTTCTAAACACTGGAGTGCTTTGTTTGCTCGTAAGTGACAGTGAGTGTTTTATAGACTAAAGGCAGTAGGAAAATCTTTGGGGAATTTTAAGACTATAGTTAGTTAATGCAAAAAATCTGAAATAAGCTGAGTGAACCAAGAACAGTGCTCCTCAGACTTGAACACGCTAAGAATAATGTGGGTGTTTGGTTAAAATGCAGATTCCTGGGCCCTGCTTCCAGAAAAGTTCTTAGGAGACCTAAAGGAAAATAAGAATCATAAAAAATTACTACTTGGCTGTGAAAGTGAAAATATAGCATCATTTTATATTTTATATGTATAAGCATATATATATGCTTATACATATAAAATATATCCATATCCATATAAAGGCATGTGTCTTTAGCACAGTATTTCTCCACACACTCAGGTGTGACACCGCCATCAGGCACTGTGCATTCTCAGGACAGGAGGAGGAGAAGCAGAGTCTGCACTGATTTTTCACACTTACTGACCACAGCAGCCTTTTGTCCTAGACACCTCGTAAGAGCTTTGGGCCACTAGCATTCCTGGAAACAGTTTGGGAAATATGACTGTGGTGGACCAGGCAAGGAGCTGGCAGTTAAACACCATAGATTTGCATCTTGACTCGTTCTGAGTATCAGCTCTGCAAGCTGGTCATTTTGAGTCTGTTTCCTCTTCCACAAAAACAGAGAAAATACCAAACCTCTCATCTGTAGATGAGGATGAGGTCAATCACCTAGAATGCAGTCTGACAGACAATGAGTCTTAGGTCCCCACTTCTTCCTCCATGAGACACCTCTGGAGGGAGGAACTGTCTGATCACTGCACCCTTGACATGCCAAGCACACTGCCTTGCCCAGAGCCCGTGCTCCCTGAACGCCTGCCGAACGAACTTGTAAAGATGTCCCTTGGAATGATTCCACTTGGAATGATGTCATGTCAACATCATTCCAAGTAGAAAAAGTGGTACACAAAGGTTGATACAAAAGCCAGCTGCAATGGCCCTCTGCCGAGACGCTCCTTCTAAAAGGCTCAGAGTAGACCAAGTGCCATTCGAGCAGAGCTGCTGCGGGGTACTTGATGGTGCGATGTGTTCCTGGATCCCCATTCAAAACCCATCGACTGAAGCACTGGCCAATTAGCTAGTAACAAAGAGCTGAGTTTCAGCAGATGATTTAACATAAGCAAGATAATTCAGAGGTGGGAAACAACTTCACGGAAGGCAAGAAGAATAGCTGGCAAATTTGGAAGGGTGCTTGGGTAGAAAGTTGCCAGAGACAAGATTTTGCCCAAAAAAGGAGACCGGCCACCTGGGGAGCAGCCTCAGCCGATTCTGTGCCGTGGTAACTCGGGATGGAAAACCTGGAAGGTGTGGTGTGCTTCTCTGGGAAAGAGCCCCAGCTGCTTGGGGGCACCTGACCTGGCTGGCAAATGGCCTTGATCAGGCCCAGGACTAAAGAATACCAGGCGGCCCCGCTGGTTACTGCTTTTCACGCTTTCACAAAGGGCTCCATTCACCATGGCTGCCTGCAGAAAGTAGTACTGTATCCAGATAGAGAAGTGAAACCTTCCAGAGCAGCACAGACAGGTTACAAAAAGAATAAAAAGGAACAATTGTATCATCCCTCCTAAATTTACTCGGTAGCATTTGCACCCAAAGTGGACAGGTGTTTCTCCTGAGCTTTTCTGAGTAGACGGGCAATCTCAGCCCTCCAGGCAAGATGCACCTCTCCAAACACCATCAGTCTCCACACCAGTTGGTTGGAAGCGGGATCAGTGAACTAAAAGCTGAATGGGACGGAGGTGGGAAGAGGGTTCAGGATTGGGAACACGTGTACACCTATGGCGGATTCATGTTGATGTACGGCAAAACCAATACAATATTGTAAAGTAAAATAATAATAAAAGAAAAAATAAATAAACCTAAAAAAAAGCTGAATTCCAAAGGGACACTCAACAGCACACACGGCAATCGGGGCTCATTGCTATACCTATGGTGTGTCGTGCCTTCCCCAACCTGCTCCTGGGCAATGGAAAGGACCTCCACGCTCATATTCTGAGAGGGCCTGCCTCAGATGTGAAGGGCAGAGATGGGCTGGGGTGCAGAGGTGGTCAACGTTCCACAGCAGATTTATGAACACCCATCATTTCTCAGAAAATGAGTAAGTAAAGACGTTCCCACAACATGACTTCTTAGGTGAATTTCCTTGTGAATATCTCCATTCGGAAGCTCAGAAGCACCATCTCATTAAGATGGAGCAGCACTCGAGAAGTGCGTCCAGAAGCGAGTGCCAGCCTTTGAAGGTGTGATGTCGGNTATGTTGGCTATTTGTTCGGGCTTGTCCATGCTTGTCCAGGTAATATCGGCCTCATGGCTCCTCACAATATTGCAGAGTGTATATGTATACAGCATGAAAAATGCTTTAATTTTAATTGTAAATAAGATGAAGAGACATCAGAGGGTTTCGAACAAGAAAGACACAGAATCACATTTACTTTTAACATTATCACTCTGGCTTCTCTGTTGAACATAGGCTACAAGACAGAAATTGAGGAGAAAGTAGGAAATCAATGGCAATGATTTTGTTGAGAAATAAAGAAGGTAATCCATGGATATGGCAGTGAGAGTGGTGACAAGTGGTACAATTTGAGATATACTTTAAAAGTAGAGCTGAAAGAATTTTTCAGTGGGTTCAGGGTGAGCCATGAGAGCTTCTTTTTGGACAGGTTGAGTTTGACATGTCTATTACATATCCAGTAGAGATGAAAAGAAGGCAGTTGAACATACAGATTTGGTGTTCAGGAGAAGGTCAGGCTGGAGGAGAAATTTTAGGGATCGTCAGCACATGGACATTATTTAAAATCACAGCACTGGATAAGTAAGTGTAGACAGAGGAATGAAAAGGTCAAAGGACTGAATCTTGGGCTAGTCTAAAGAAGTTTAGAGATCAGGAAAAAGAAAAAGAAACACTAAAGAAAATGTAAAGGAGGGACTAGTTGGTCGTGGAAAGATGGGAATATGCACCATAAAAAAAAAGGATCACTTACTAAAAGTGTAAGTATGATACTGATCATGAACAACTGATTTCAGTAACATGGTCATCTTTGATTATGCACATTAGTTTCAGTGGAGTGATGGGAATGGAATGTTTATTGTAGTGAATTTAAGGGAGTTTGGAAAAAAAAAGAATTGGTGGTAATGAGTAGTATTACTTTCTGAGCATTTTTCTATAAGAATAAATGGTGAAATGGGATATTAAGTACAATGGATTTGGGATCAAAACAAAGATTTTAAGATATAAATATTGATGGTCAATGGTCGATGGTCTCAATCCAGGAAGAGAGAATTTTGCTAATACATGAGGGATAAGTTTGCTAATGCAAGATCCTTGAGTAAGAGAGAAGAATGGGATCTCATAGTGGAGAATTTAGCCTTAAAGAGTAATAGAAAATTGATAACAAGAGGGAAGTGAGAGTATGTGGGCTTGGATGTTGGTAGGAAAGTAGATGTGGTCATGGGCACTCAGTTCCTTGAGTTTTCCAGCAAGATAGAAAGCAAGGACACCCTGAAAGGAAAATAATTATTTGACCTGACACATCAGGCAACATTTTTTATTTCCTTTTTATCCCCATAGAGTTTGGCACTGACTGTATTGCTATACCTATTGGTTTTTTCCCTCATCCACTTCAGTTTGAAATCTTGTTAACATTTTTCTAAAGGATTGGAGTGCCTTTTGGTAGTAATTCATCATTGGGAACTAGAGCAACAGAGAAATCTACAGTAATACTGGAAGTCAGCCATAAACACCTGGAAACCCTCTTAAATCTCTGACTCTGCATTCTTTTCAACAGTAGCAACTTCCGACAGAGGGTGAACACAGAGTGCCTGGCAATAACTGCTTACCTGGATCATAACAAAGAAGTCAGGAAAGTAAAGTTAGGGGAGGAACTGCTGCTCAACAGGAGGTGCCTCTTCAAAAAAAGCTCCCTTTTTTCAGCAGAGTTGGTCAAGTTGGCAGAAATACCAAAATAGCGTTATAACCTAAGATAGATGCTGTGCTGTTTTATTTATTCACGTGATTAACAGTGTAGGGTTAATCTGACCTCAGAAGTAACTTCAACTGCCAATGGAAATTATAAAGTTTCCAGTTCAGTTCAGTTCAGTTGCTAAGTCATGGCTGATTCTTTGCCACCCCATGAACCGCAGCACACCAAGCCTCCCTGTCCATCACCAACTCCCGGAGTCCACCCAAACCCATGACCATTGAGTCGGTGATGCCATCCAATCATCTCATCCTCTGTCTTCCTCTTCTCCTCCTGCCCTCAATCTTTCCCAGCATCAGGGTCTTTTCAAATNACACCAAGCCTCCCTGTCCATCACCAACTCCCGGAGTCCACCCAAACCCATGACCATTGAGTCGGTGATGCCATCCAATCATCTCATCCTCTGTCTTCCTCTTCTCCTCCTGCCCTCAATCTTTCCCAGCATCAGGGTCTTTTCAAATGCACATCAGGTGGCCAAAGTACTGGAGTTTCAGCTTCAACATCAGTCCTTCCAATGAACACCCAGGACTGATCTTTAGGATGGACTGGTTGGATAGCATTGCTCAAAAAGTGAAGATAAAGACAAAATCCATTATTTTATATATTTGAGATAAATTTCAGAAGTAAATATAGTGACTATTTCCTGTGAAATAACCTACAGGAAATAAATCTTCCCTTGTTTCTGTAAAGCTTCTAAGTGACAGGATAGTTTGAAATAATGGTGGACATTTTTGCTCTCAATTTAAGAAAAATAAATATCCTTTCTGTATGTACAAAATAGCCATTTTTCTAAGCATAAAGCTGAAAGATGATCTCCTATACAATTTTTTTTAAGTTTTCTTTTTTTATGTTGTGATTTTTTTTTTTTTTTGCTTTTGGGTATTACTTTATTTTTTAATTTATTTATTTTAACTGGGAATTAATTACTTTACAATATTGTATTTGTTTTGCCATACATTTAGGCTTTTTGGGGTATTATTATCTTCGGCTTGAGACAACCCTTACTACAACCCACAATTATGCTCCATGTTAGAATAATTTGCTGTAAGGAGAGAAATGATATGCATCCTCACCCCTGACAGCTATAAAGAAATGAAATGTATCTGTTAAATTCCCTTCTATGATTCCCTTACATTTGCATATTCTTAAATAACTGGCCTAATAGCAAGAGTATGGAAAATACTCTAATCCCATCTTTATTCATTTTTGTCCAATTTTTTAGCTTAACCACTGCAGAGATATGGATGACCTCAAATGATATACAATTAAGTATTCAATCTATAGTTATTAATGACAGAAAAGGTACAGCTTGACTTACACTGGCCCATTACTTACCTTTAGCTTTATATTACTGGTATTTTTTAAAAGTTAGAATAAGTAATATTAAAAAAAAACAAAAAACGCTGAAGTTCAAAAAAAGATTTAAAGAAATTTTACACCACAGTTGAGTTCAGTCAAAAGGAAAAAAAAAAGTTTTACATTTACATAAAACACCTATGAATTATTAGTGACCTTTCAAAAATTGTGTTTCAAATATCTACTCTGAGACTTTTAGCTAAGCCATGATCAAAGAGCAGTAAACTATCTGAATGTACCAAACTATAAATTGAAGAATTTTAATAATTCCATTTAGATGCTAATTTGCCATCTAGATAAATTCATCACTACTTTGATATGGCACATCAATATATGACTTTGGGAAGCATCAAGATTAATTTATTATGTATGGTGTGATATTTCTTCTATATTGGTGCTAAAATATACATTAGACTTCTTCTCTATAAATTATGTTTGTAACACATATCCCATAAATTTCAATTTCTGTTTATATAACTGCTTTTAAAATACTGGAAGAACTGCAATCACCAGTTGGATATATGGTATTTCACAAGTGTCCATTTATTCTTTTATTTTTTCACAGAACCCTCTAGATTGCTTTTGTTTTGTTTATCACAGATGCTCTGATGCAGTCTCTTACTTAGATGTGTTATACTCATTGGTCTCCAGGTTTCTGGAAGGACATATTCGAAACAGAGAAGAAAAATGATATTTCCCAATGATTTTATACAACTTTGACAGAATCCTATGCAGTGTTTCTAAATGTTCTTAGCAAACTAAGAGGCAAATGTTTTTCAATATACTGTAACTTCTCATAACAGTTCCTTTATTTTCCTTCCACGTTTAGCATTTTTCCTGTCTCAATTATTTTTCTTTACCATTTATCAATTATTTCCTTTGCTAACTCTTATATCTTTAACACAACTTATATAAGGCATAATACGTTTTCAATAAATTCATTCTTAACTTTAGATCATCTATCTCTCCCCATTTTTTACAAGGAGCTAATGTTCTCTTATTCCCTTTTTCTTTTAAACTCTATAACTATCATTTGCCATATGTTTCTTCTCTTTGCATTTCATTTGATATTGAGAAAAAAGTGAGAAGAGAAAGAAAAACAACAATCTGAACTCATTCAACCAGTAGTGCTCGATGTTAGTATCTATTGAGCAAGTTAGTTTTCATAGCAAACAGATGAAGTATATATATATATATATATATATATATATATAAAACATATAGAAAAGTGAAAGTGAAGTCTCTCAGTCGTCTCCGACTCTTTGCGACCACATGGCCTGTAGCCTATCATGCTCCTCCATCCGTGGGATTTTCCAGGCAAGAGTGCTGGAGTGGATTGTCATTTCCTTCTCCAGGGGATCTTCCCGACCCAGGAATCGAACTCAGGTCTCGCAGACGCTTTACCGTCTGAGCCACCAGGGAAGCCCATATAACATATAAACAAAGACTAAAAACTCATTCTCTGACCAACAAACACGTGAGATGCTCAGCACTGTTACTTATTGCTGCTGCTAAATCGCTTCAGTCGTGTCCGACTCTGTGCGACCCCACAGACGGCAGCCCAGTGGGCTCCGTCATCCCTGGGATTCTCCAGGCAAGAACACTGGAGTGGGTTGTCATTTCCTTCTCCAATGCATGAAAGTGAAAAGTGAAAGTGAAGTCACTCAGTCATGTCTGACTCCGCGACCCCATGGACTGCAGCCTACCAGGCTCCTCCATCCATGGGAGTTTCCAGGCAAGAGTACTGGAGTGGGGTGCCATTTTACAAATAAAAGCTACAGTGAAGTATCACTTCATATCATCAGAATGGCCATCGTCAAAAAGTCTATGAACGATAAATGCTGGAAATGATGTGGAGAAAAGGGAACCCTCCTATACTGTTAGTGGGAATGTAACTGTACCTACTGTTAGTGGGTACAGCTACTATGGAGAACAATATGGAGGTTTGCCAAAAAAACTAAAAATAGAACTACCAAATGAAGCAGCAATTCCACTTCTGAGCATATTCATGCAGAAAACCATAACTGAGAAAGATACATGAAATCCCTATGTTCACTGCAGCCAGAACATGGAAGGAACCTAAATGTTTATCAACAGAGGAATGGATAAGAAGATGTGGTACATATATACAATGGAATATTACTCAGACATGAAAGTAACAAAATTGTGCCATTTGCACAGATATAGGTATACATAGAGATTTTCATACAGAGTGAAGTAAGTCAGAAAGAGAAAAACAAATAGTAATAATATCACTTATATGTAGAATCTAGAAAAATGGTATATATGAACTAATCTGTAAAGCAGAAATAGAGACTCAAATGTAGAGAACAAAGTTAGTGATAACAAGCGGGTGAGGGAGGGTGGGATGAACTGGGAGGTTGGAATTGACATATATATGCTACTCTATATAAAACAGATAACTAACGAGAACATACTGTATAGCACAGGGAACTCTACTCAATGTTCTACAGTGGCCTAAATGGGAAGGAACTAAAAAAGAGAGGGACACTAACACAACACTATAATGCAACTATAATCCAATAAAAACTAAAGAAAAATAAAAAAATTAGTCTCAAAACTATAACTTAACCAAGTCATACATTTATTAAGTGGATAAAACAGAATTCAAACTCAGGCCATGTACTGCCAGTTTGTTCATCTCACTTTGCCATTCTCTACCACTATTACTGGGAAGAATTTAATCATAAACCACTTGTCATGAGTATTTCTGTTCCCAACAGTGTCTGCCTTCCTGTTGAGTACCACAGGCATCTCTTTTTCCAGACATTGCTACTGCTGGGCAGGACATCCAAAGAGTATTGCTGTGCCCTAATATTGTCAGAATGTTTTAGTGGAACTTTTCTTTATCATATGAAACTGAAACAAAAGCCCATATAGATTTGGGCCTGGCAACAAATCTGAATTACTATGCTTCCATGTTGGAAGCTAAGATTTTGCTGGAGTCATATTTGTTCACTTCTTTCTTATGGCGTGTTTTCTTCTAAAAGACACATAAAAATTATTTATACTAAAAACTATCAATAACACATATAAAATTAAGTGACAGCTGCAGTTATAAATCATAAAGTAGGGAAATATAGTTCCTAGATATGAAAAATCTCTTGTATATCCATAACAGACTACAGAACTTAAATACATCTAAGATCCACAGATCAAAGCCAATCTAGGTCCATTCTTTGTGAGAAATATATGAATAATCTCTCTTCTCTCAGAGCTGGAAATCAGTAAGCACCTTATTATTCTGTTATTTTCAAGGTGAATAAAACCTACTCTAGGAAATCACAAGGATAAAACAATCAACCAAATTTTAAAAGAAACTGAGTAATGTCACATGTATGACACATATTATAAGTATCTGGTAGCAATTTTTTAAATTAAGTCATTGATTCCAAGCTCTGACAACTCCACAGCTGATTTTCCTGTGTAACAAAGAGCAATTAAGTCATCCTTGTAAGAAATGATATATCATATGGTTATCCATATGGCTCAAGAATTATAAGCATAATTGATAAAAAAAAATCTAAATATAAGATACATAAAATTGATGGAACCACGAGTAGGGCTAAGAAATCACAGGGATCAAAGACAGTCAAATACAACTGTACTTGGAGAAAAGCACCATGATCAAAGAATTTGACTGGTGTCTTGTAAAGCCACAATTCACATACATTCATATGGCTTTTTCACACTTTTCCTACCATTTTCTGCAAGAAAGCACTAAACCTTTGCGTTCTATGTGAAAACTACTGGATATGAGCACAAAGTTTCTCCTTTCATCTGAAGCTAACGCATGTCAGTGCATATGGAACACACACATAAGTGATGGTGGAGATGCACAACACCGCAGCTCCATATGTGCTAAAGGAATCGAAGTGTGCTGTCACATTATTAAATTTGTGCGACATTTTTCACACATTTTAAAACAACTTTTCAGGTATTATCTTGTGAGATAAGTATCTTAAAGAATGTTTCATCAAACTTATGGTTGGAACTCTCAGAACTAGTTGTGCCTACTAGAATGAGTGCAAGGTTATGGGAAATGATAAATGAAGACAGAAGATGAGATCTTTGCAACCTCTCAGAGAATCCCCCAGATTATAAAGGATGAAGAAGGAGAGGCTATAGATATCGATGGAGGAAAGAGTCAAGCTGTGTTAGCTCCATCCTTGCAGAATTCATGAAGAATAATATTGAATGGGACATGGTGATGATGACAGGGTATCACTTAAATAGCTTCATATCCAAATACAAGGAAACCTTCATGAGTTCATTAGTTCAGTTCAGTTCAGTCACTCAGTTGTATCTGACTCTTTGTGACCCCATGAACTGCAGGACGCCAGGCCTGCTTGTCCACCACCAACTTCTGGAGTCCACCCAAACCCATGTCTATTGAGTTGATGATGCCATCCAACCACCTCATCCTCTGTCGTCCCCTTCTTCTCCTGCCCTCAAGCTTTCCCAGCATCAGGGTCATTTCAAATGAGTCAGCTCTTCGCATCAGGTGACCAAGGTACTGGAGCTTCAGTTTCAAATGAAAACCCAGGACTGATCGCCTTTAGGATGGACTGGTTGGATCTCCTTGCAGTTCAAGGGACTCACAAGAGTCTTCTCCAACGCCACAGTTCAAAAGCATCAGTTCTTTGGCGCTTAGCTTTCTTTATAATCTAACTCTTACATCCAGCCATACATGACCGCTGGAAAAACCATAGCTTGACTAGATGGACCTTTCTTGACACAATAATGTCTCTGCTCTTTAATATGCTGTCTAGGTAGGTCATAACTTTCCTTCCAAAGAGTTAGCATCTTTTAATTTCATGGCTACAATTACCATCTGCAGTGACTTTGGAGCCCAGAAAAATAAAGTCTGACACTGATTCCACTGTTTCCCCATCCATTTCCCATGAAGTGATGGGACCAGATGCCATGATCTTCGTTTTCTGAATGTTGAGCTTTAAGCCAACTTCTTCACTCTCCTCTTTCACTTTCTTCAAGAGACTCTTTAGTTCCTCTTCACTTTCTGCCATAAGGGTGGTGTCATCTGCATATCTGATGTTATTGATATTTCTCCTGGCAATCTTGATTCAGGCTTGTGCTTCTTCCAGCCCAGCGTTTCTCATGATGTACTCTGCATAGAAGTTAAGTAAGCAGGGTAACAATATACGGCCTTGATGTACTCCTTTTCCTATTTGGAACCAGTCTGTTGTTCGATGTCCAGTTCTAACTGTTGCTTCCTGACCTGCATACAGGTTTCTCAATAGGCAGGTCACGTGATCTGGTATTCCCATCTCTCTCAGAATTTTCCACAGTTTATTGTGATCCATACAGTCAAAGGCTTTGGCATAGTCAATAAAGCAGAGTGGGCAATAAATCTCTGGTTCCTTCGACTTTTCTAAAACCAGCTTGAGTATCTGGAAGTTAACGGTTCACCTATTGCTGAAGCCTGGCTTGGAGAATTTTGAGCATTGCTTAGGTAGCATGTGAGATGAGTGCAGTTGTGTGGTAGTTTGAGCATTCTTTGGCATTACCTTTCTTTGGGATTGGAATGAAAACTGACCTTTTCCAGTCCTGTGGGCACTGCTGAGTTTTCCAAATTTGCTGACATATTGAGTACAGCACTTTCACAGCATCATCTTTCAGGATTTGAAATAGCTCAACTGGAATTCCATGCACCAGCTTTGTTCATAATGATGCTTCCTAAGGCCCACGTGACTTCACATACCAGGATGTCTGGTTCTAGGTGAGTGATCATACTATGGTGATTATCTGGGTCATGAGGATCTTTTTTGTACAGTTCTTCTATGTACTCTTGCAACCTCTTCTTGGTATCTTCTGCTTCTGTTAAGTCCCTGCCATTTGTGTCTTTTATAGAGCCCATCTTTGCATGAAATGTCCCCTTGATATCTCTAATTTTCTTGAAGAAATCTCTAGTCTTTCCTATTCTATTGTTTTCCTCTGTTTTTTTGCATTGATTGCTGAGGAAGTCTTTCTTATCTCTCCTGCTATTCTTTGAAACTCTGCATTCAAATGGGTATATCTTTCCTTTTCTTCTTTGCTTTTCACTTCCCTTCTTTTCACAGTTATTTGTAAGTCCTCCTCAGACAGCCATTTTGCCTTTTTGTATTTATTTTCCTTGGGGATGGTCTTGATTCCTGTCTCCTGTACAATGTCACAAACTTCCATCCATAGTTCATCAAGCACTCTGTCTGTCAGATCTAGGCCCTTAAATCTATTTCTCACTTCCACTGTATAGTCATAAGGGATTTGATTTAGGTCATACCTGAATGATCTAGTGGTTTTCTCAACTTCCTTCAATTTCAGTCTGAATTTGGCAATAAGGAGTTCATGATCTGAGCCACAGTCAGCTCTTGGTCTTGTTTTTGCTGACTGTATAGAGCTTCTCCATCTTTAGCTGCAAAGAATATATTCAATCTGATTTCAGTGTCGACCATCTGGTGATGTCCATGTGTAGAGTCTTCTCTTGTGTTGTTGGAAGAGGGTGTTTGCTATGACCAGTGCGTTCTCTTGGTTAAACTCTATTAGCCTTTGCCCTGCTTCATTCTGTACTCCAAGGCTAAATTTTCCTGTTACTCTGGGTGTTTCTTGGAGAAGGCAATGGCACCCCACTCCAGTTCTCCTGCCTGGAAAATCCCATGGACGGAGGAGCCTGGTAGTTTGCAGTCCATGGGGTCACGGAGGGTCAGACACAACTGAGTGACTTCACTTTCAATTTTCACTTTCTTGCATTGGAGAAGGAAATGGCAACCCACTCCAGTGTTCTTGCCTGGAGAATCCCAGGGATAGGGGAGCCTGGTGTGCTGCCGTCTGTGGGGTCATACAGAGTCGGACACGACTGAAGTGACTTAGCAGCAGCAGCAGCAGCCAGGTGTTTCTTGACTTCCTACTTTTGCATTCCAGTCCCCTATAATGAAAAGGATATCTTTTTGGGGTGTTAGTTCTAGAAGGTTTTGTAGGTCTTCATAGAACTGTTCAACTTCAGCCTCTTCAGCATTACTGGTCGGGGCATAGACTTGGATTACTGTGATATTGAATGGTTTGCCTTGGATATGAACAAAGATCATTCTGTCATTTTTGAGATTGCATCCAACTACTGCATTTCAGACTCTTTTGTTGACTATTATGGCTACTCCATTTCTTCTAAGGGATTCCTGCCCGCAGTAGTAGATATGATCGTCACCTGAGTTAAATTCACCCATTCCAGTCCATCTTAGTTTGATGAGTCCTACAATGTCGATGTTCACTGTTGCCATCTCCTGTTTGACCACTTCCAATTTGTCTTGATTCATGGACCTAACAGGATTCCTTCATTAATAATATCACTTGTTTATATATTCACCCACTCGTTTTTCTCATGAACTCACTGTCTCAGTAGATCACAAAGCAAATAGCATCTTTTCCCAATCTAAAACTAGGTGCCATTCTAGATTCTTTTCTCTCCCTTACTTTCCCCTGAATTCAATTTCTAGTTTCTACCTCTATTCACCTCAAATATTCCACCTCCTTCAAGGGAATGTCAATTATCACCCTCACCTAGAATAGCCTCCCACTCTTTTTATTTCCATAACATCTATTTATTTATGTATTTCCTTCTAATTTTTATCACCATCTGTCATATCATTTTTATTCCTGTTCATGTCCTTATTCCCCAAAGGGATCTAAATACAACCTTAAGTATTATGGCTAATGTATACATATTTATTGATTAAATATTTTTGCTAAATGTTTTAAATTCTCAAGTTCTTTAAGAAAGGCTTGAAATGTTCACTTGGGAGACTAGTAAACATGAATAAATCTCTTGAGGGAAAAGCCCTCTGCCTCCTCAGTGACACAATACTTGGATCTACGTACAGAGAGATGATATCACATTAGATCCCAGTAGGTATGTTGTGTTTATTTTTGAATGATAATAGCAAAGTCAGTGTCAGTTGCATATTGAAATGCAGCCTTATGAATTTTATGTGTTATATATGACAGAAGAAGTGAAAGATGCTGGTAATCATGGGACAATTATGAAAATCGTGGATAATCAAGACCCTCCTGGAGAAAAAATAGTCCACAAGTTCATAATGATTTCACTAGAGGGGGACTTAGAGGAAAAGGCATTTCATCACTTTGTGATCTATACAATTGAGAGCTACACTTGAGAATATTTACTCAACAAAATTTTAAAGAATTTGCGTATTAGTTATTTTATGTCCACAGTCACTTCTCTTCCCAAGTTTGTGTATGCTATCACTCAGCTTTCCCACCAGAGGGGTTCTGTTAAAAGATCCCTGTTTGATGACAAATCTCTTGTGACAATATAGGGAGGGATGCATTACTAAAATAGAAATAATAATAATATACTGCCAGCACACTGGGCTAGCATTTTAACATAAGAGAACTAGGATGTTCTGTTTTCATAAAGTGGTAGGGGGTTAAATTCTCTGTCTAAAATTAATAACTGTTCTGTTAACTGAAATATATAAACATGCATATTGCTTGGATTAGGAGATCCATTAATTCTTCTTCAAAAGTCATAGGTATACTTATGCTGTAACTTGAACACTGGCCTCACAGTGGAAAGTTAATGGGGTTTAAAATATGACTTGACAAGATATTTCTGTTTTGTTTTTGCCTCACTCTGAGATGATCAGATTCTTCCTTAAAGAGAAAAACGTGACATCCCAAGAGATCTTGAGTGAAATCAGCCTGTTTGTAAAAAATCCTCTTGTGTTAAGGGTCATGCTTTCTATGTCCTTTGGGGCCATTCCTGGCCCATTACAATTTTTTGCTCACTGTTTTAATAACATTTCAGTTCAGTTCAGTCGCTCAGTCATGTCCGACTCTTTGCGGCCCCATGAATCGCAGCACACCAGGCCTCCATGTCCATCACCAACTCCCGGATTCTACCCAAACCCATGTCCATTGAGTTGGTGATGCCATCCAGCCATCTCATCTTTTGTCATCCCCTTCTCCTCCTGACCCCAATCCCTCCAAGCATCAGAGTCTTTTCCAATGAGTTAATTCTTCACATTACTGGGGTACAAAAGCACACAGAGGTACTGCCTATGGACTCACAGGACTATCATGGTTTACACGTATTTGGAGTACTTACCAAAATATTCAACTACCCATTTTACTTTAAAAGGAGCTCAGACGAAAGGTAAGAATTCTGATCAGAGAGCCAATACACTAGCTTCTCATTTATTATATTATTTTATTATTTGATTAGAGGAAAAAATCCTTCCAATTTGCTCTTCTGAAGAGTATTTTTAGATTTTTCTCTTAACTGATAAAGACTTTATTCATCGAAGCTCAATGATAATCCTTATATCATAGTTCACTTTTTCCAGCAAACCAAATGGTATCTTCATATTAAAATAGTAAGAAAATATCTGTGCTTTCCAACCAAGACAGTAAAATGTTTCCACATATTAACATTATGAAAAACTCATATAATTAAAACATAATAATAATAAAAAATAAAATTTAAAAGAGATTATCCCACTTCCCTTGTGGCTCAGATAGTAAAGTGTCTGTCTACAATGCGGATCCCTGGGTCAGGAATATCCTCTGGAGAAAGAAATGGCAACCCACTCCAGTACTCTTGCCTGGAAAACCCCATGGGTGGAGGAGCTACAGTCCGTGGGGTTGCAAAGAGTCGGACACGACTGAGCGACTTCACTCACTCACTATCCCACTTTTAGGCATTAGAAAAGTGAAAGTGAAAGTCACTTTGTTGTGTCAGACTCTTTGTGACCCCATGGACTGTAGAGTCGATGGAATTCTCCAGGCCAGAATGGAGTGGGTTAGTGGGTAGCTGTTCCCTTCACCAGGGGATCTTCCCAGTCCAGGGATAGAACCTAGGTCTCCCACATTGCAGGCAGATTCTTTACCAGCTTAGCCACCAAAGAAGACTAAGGGTCCAGAAGTAAGTAGCCTATCCCTTCTCCAGCAGATCTTCCTGACCCAAGAATCAAACTGGGATCTCCTGCATTGCAGGCTGACTCTTTACCAGCTGAGCCACCAGGGAAGACTAAGGTAATTAACTGGCCAAAGTTGTAGAGGTGAATCAGTATCAACTTGAAGCAAAACACAATGCCTGACTCATAATCAGTTTCAAAAATGTTTATTTCCTAGATTTTGAGGAACTGATTGGAGCCCAAATTTATGCCTTGATAGTCTTTTGATTGTTGTTAATTCATCTCACCCTTACTTAGGAAAGATTTTATTTCCTGGGTGCCATTAGATTCTAATGAGGGTCAGTTTTCTAAGCCTCAGGCTATGTCTCATTTAGACTTTTCTTTCAGAAAGGCTCTCTTTCCATGGGTACTTTCATCTTAATCCATGAATTTATATACAGCTTTAATGGAATTTCACATTTTCTCACAACTTCTCTCATCTCGTTGTTGCAAGTTATGGTTGCCAAATCATAATAGAATAACTGTTACATTTTTATGTTATTTTAATAGCAAAACACTTTCTTGTCTTGATAGAGTATTGTCAAAAGTCCGTGCTCATTGCAAATATCTGATGCAAATTTGTATGAGTTCTGTTGCTGATGTAAACTTTCTAAACAACAGTTCAAGTGATTGACAATTTAATTCACTGCCAGACAGAGAAAATGCAAAAACAGTACAGAAACTTACAAAAATAGTGCTACATAACTCTCATTCTGCTTTGTCTAACATTTTGTGTGTGTGTGCTCAGTCATGCTCAACTCTTTAGCACCACATAAAACCATAACACAATTTTAAAAATCAAAAACATTGATATGATATTATAACCCCACACAGATCATAACTTTTAGAGGTGCAAAAACACCATAGAAATGATATTGTCTCATTTATTCCATTGTGCACAAGATGAATTTTTAAAAGTTTTTTATTTATCTTCTACTAATTTATTCTGTTTTGCTTTTATTTGTTTATACTGTTAAAATAATTCTCCATTGGAAGAGAAAATGACACAAGGACAACATATTTTAATATTATTCTTTCCTTCTGCTGAAGACACACTACTTAATTATTTAACTCCACCTGTGCTTAACACACTACAGGAGATTTTTAAAAAACAAAAATGAAAAGTTTTTCAAGAAACTCAACTTTAATGAACTCAAACTTTTTATGGGGTTTTGTTGATTTACAATGTTGTGTTAGCTTCAAGTGTACAGGAAAGTGATTGAATCAGTTATAAACACGTACATATCCACTCTGTTTTTGATTCTTCACCCATATAGGCCATTATAATGTATTGAGTAGAGTTCTAAGTGCTATACAATAGATCTTCATTAGTTGTCTATATTATATATAGTAATGTATATGTCAATCCCAATCTTCAAATTTTATCCCTGCTAATCATAAATTTGTTTTCTACGTCTGTAATTCTATTTCTGTTTTGTAGGTAAGTTCATTTGTATCCTTTATTTTTTATATTCCACATATAAGTGATATCATATGATATTTGTCTTTCTCTGATTTACTTCATTCAGTTGACAATCTCTAGGTTCATCCATGTTGCTGGAAATGGCTAACATTCCATTATATATATGTACCACTTCTCCTTTATCTATTTCTCTGTTGACACTTGGAAAACATATCCAAATATTTTAGGAGATATATCATAAAAGAAAGATAGCTTGGTTCACCTAACTTATGCTTTATAGGTTTCTTCTAAATAATCACTGTGTATACCATTTCTATTTTTTTTTTTTTAACTTTATTTTACTTTACCTTTTGGCCAGTGTCAGTTTGGTCTTATATCACTTAATTTAGTATATTTGAAATGAATATTATTTACTATTATGTCTCAACAAATATATTATCTTTTGGAGAGAGATACAGGTATGGCTGCAGTCAACGGGGTCACAAAGAGTTGGACACAACTGAGCGACATCACTTTCACTTTTCACTTTCCTACATTGGAGAAGGAAATGGCANATTTTTTTTTTTTAACTTTATTTTACTTTACCTTTTGGCCAGTGTCAGTTTGGTCTTATATCACTTAATTTAGTATATTTGAAATGAATATTATTTACTATTATGTCTCAACAAATATATTATCTTTTGGAGAGAGATACAGGTATGGCTGCAGTCAACGGGGTCACAAAGAGTTGGACACAACTGAGCGACATCACTTTCACTTTTCACTTTCCTACATTGGAGAAGGAAATGGCAACCCACTCCAGTGTTCTTGCCTGGAGAATCCCAGGGATGGGGCAGCCTGGTGGGCTGCCGTCTATGGAGTCGCACAGAGTCGGACATGACTGAAGTGACTTAGCAGCAGCAGTAGGCAAGAACTGTTAATACCAACAAGAGTAGGAAGAAATTTTCAAAGGATATGAATAATGCCTATAAATAATTATATAATTATAGGCATTATAGATTCTTGCCTAATATAAATGATGCCTAAATGACAATTTTGTAAATCTAAACAGAAATCCAAAGAGCCCAGTGTATCTGTGTTTAATCTTAGTGAAATAACACTTCACACCAGTCAGAATGGTTAATATCAAAAAGTCTACAAATAATAAATTATGGAGGGTTTGTGGAAAGAAAGGGAACCAACCTCTACACTGTTGGCTGGAATGTAAGTTGATACTGCCACTATGGAAAGCAGTATGGAAGGGCCTAAAAAAAAAAAACTAAAAATAGGGCTCCCATATGATCGAGCAACCCCATTCCTGGGCATATATCTGAAAAAGACAAAAATTTGTATTCAAAAGGATACATGCACTCCAGTGTTCATATAAGCACTATTTAAAATAATCAAAACATGGAAAGAACCCAAATGCCTACCAACAGACGGTTGGTTTAAGATGTGATACACACGTGCTCAGCTGTGTCCAACTCTTTCTGACTCCATGGACTGTAGCCTATCAGGCTTACCTGTCCATGGGATTTCCTAGGCAGGAATACTGGAGTGGGTTGTCATATCCTCCACATATATATACACAAAATGATACAATGGGATATTACTCAGCCATAAAAATAAATGAAATAATGTCATTTGCAGCAACATAGTCTTAGAGATTGTCATACTGAATGAAATAAGTCAGACACAAAAATACAAGTAACATATGATATTATTTATATGTGGAATCTTATTAAAAACCAACACAGACTCACAGACATTAAAAAAAAAAAAAAAACTTATGGTTACCAAAAGGGAAAGGAATGAGGGAAAGAGATAAATTAGAAGTATGGGATTAATAGATACAAATTACTATATGTAAAATAGCTAAGCAACAAGGATTTACTATACAGCACAGAAACTATAATCAGTATCTTATAATAACCTATAATGGGAGATAATCTGGAAATCATAACTTTAAAAGTAAAGTAAATCATCACTTTACTATATACCTGAACCTAACAAAATACTGTAAATTAACTGTACTTGAATCAAAGAAGAAAAGCATTTATAAAAAATAAAGAGGGTAAATAAATTTGCCTTAGAGAATTCAAAAGTCAAAATCTCACTTTAGTCTGATTGATTTACTTTACATTTTTAAGTTCTCAATATGCAGGCTGTTCAGGATTTTGTCTCTGCAATTTTAGGAGGTGCTCAGAGAACATCATTAACTCTCAGAATGATAATTAGCAGAACACTCAATTTTCATGCATGCATATAATTTTCATGTGAAATCATGAAATCATATCATGCTTCATCAACAAATAGTTAAGTATTACAGTGAAATTCTCCCTTGGCCCAGAATACAAGGATAAAAAGTAAAGCCATACTTCCTCATCACCAGCTTGCAAATGTCATGCAGTTCACACAAGACATAGCATTCTTTTAGGGTCAATAGTTGTGGTGCATGGGCATAGTTACTCCACAGCAGGTGAGATCTTCCTGGACCAAGGATCGAATCTACATCTCCTGTGTTGGTAGGCGGATTCTTTACCACTGAGCCACCAGGAAAACCCTTTTGTTGGTTTTTGAGCTTCCCAGGTGGTACTAGCAGTAAAGAACCCACCTGCCAATTCAGAAGATTTAAGAAATGTAGGTTCAATCCCTGAGTGGGGAAGAGCCCCAGGAGGAGATCACCACAACTCACTCCAGTATTCTTGCCTAGAGAATCACATGGGCAGAAGAGTCTGGCAGGCTATGGTCCATAGGGGCACAAAGAATCAGACATGACTGAAGCGACTTAGCATGCACACACAAACAGTTCCTTATTCCTTCTCATTGGAAGAAGACCGCCTTTCCATTATTTGCATACATGATTTGTATTAGTGAGAAAGAAATGGCTTGAACTTCTCTAAAGTAGATGAACAGCTACTTTGAAAAGATAATTCAGGATTCATGACACATTTAAACCCCAGGCTTTTTACTTGGCCCTGCAAGTTGAAAGACCTTTATATTTGCAAGAACCATTTTTTCTCAGGAATCCATCTAAATCATCCAATATCCTATGCCCTTAGATCAAACACATATGGAACAATATTAAAATTCCTTGAAGGAAAACCTTAAGGAGAAATAAATTGATTTAAAACTGCAATAAATAAAAATGTTACAACTATAAATAGATGACATATTCATTTCTTGGGTTTCTGGGTCAAATCTAAACTTTGCTGTAATTCCTTATCTTATGGCTTCATTCAGTCTATAGGTTGCCTTCAAATCTATATTTAAGTCATTGCACATTTACAGATTACCTACTCCATGACGTTGCTATACATGGATTAAAAAGATAAGTGAAATTATTTTATTTACCAGGACAAAGCTTACAGTTAGATAATAGGAATAATAAGACAGATACACACAATGCAAAGAAGGTAAATGCCTTACAAAAAATCCAAATAAAGAATAATTTAAATATATAGAGACAGAAGCAAAGAGAAATATAGAAGTTTCTTGTAACTGTAAGAAACTTCCTGAATAAGGAGGTGTTTATGATAAATTTTAATGTATTTTGACAAGAAAGAAAGGAAGAGATTTTAGAGAGTAGAAAAGGAAGACAGAAAAGTGAAAAAATGCAGAGCATAGCATGTTCACATCCTTTGAAGAATAGGTGATAAAGTTAAAAAGGGATTAGTAATAATTTATAGGCTGTAGCTGATAATATAGAAAGAAAAATTAAAAGTGAATTTGTGATTTAAAACTCACATGTGCAATGGTGGTTTATTAGACAAAGAAACAAGACAGGATAATACACAGATTTTAGGGGCAGGAAACTGATATATACTTTTATGAAAATGCTGATAAAAGTAATGGCTTGAACATTTGGGCTTCTGAATTATGATTTAGACCTTTAAAAAATTATGAAGTGTATAAAAGTTGGAGTTATAGGACTTGGTATCAAATTCTGGATCTTCTCATTTGTATGACCTTGATTATTTGTGTATTTAGTCATGTCTGACTCTTTGTGGCCCCATGGACTATAGCCCACCACGATCGTCTGTCCATGGAATTTTCCCAGCAAGAATGCTGAAGCGGGTTGCCATTTCCCACCTCAGGGGATATTCTCGACCAGGAATTGAACCTGCGTCTCTTACATTTCCTTCAGCAGGCTAATTCTTTACCACTAGCGCCACCTGAGTATCACAAACTCTTGGAGCATCCTGTTATTCACTGTTAAAAATAGAGATGAAAAGTGTTTTTCAACCCACAAACTCAAACGCATCCAGATATTCCTAATATCTGCATAAAAGTAATCATTGAAACTATTACTATTAAAGAAAGGACAGCGTATAGGAGGTCTGAAGAGGTGTTAGTGCAACTTGCCCTGTTTGATAAATGAAAAAAAAAAAAGAATTCTAAACATCACATACAATGTTTTGGTTGATAGTTGACTTTATAGTTTATGACACATATGCATATATGCACATTGTATCACTTGACTTTATCTGTTTTTGAACTTTTTAAAATGCGTGCCATAACTTATGCAGGCCTCTAAGATTTATTGTATCCAATTCAGATTGTGATGCTAAGATTCTCATAATTTTTAATTATAGATAATTTTTATTGTCACATGGTATGATGGTAATCCATTTTATAAAAATTCCATAGTCATCCATTCCATTATTTATAGGTATTTTTTGTTGTTTTCAGTGGTTTTTTGCTACTATCAACAGTGACACAATGAACATTTTTGCTATGTCTTTCAGCAAGAGCCATATGTCCGGGAATGTTCAACTCTAGAAAACAATGTTAAATTGACTCCTAATATAGTTTTGTCATGTTACACTCCTGCCAGCAATGTGTAAAAGATCTATATCCTCTCCAAACCATAGATCCATCAAATTTCTTCAGTTCTACTGATGAATGATGAACAATGGCAACTCACTGTGTTTTTTTTTTATCAACATTCCATTAATTACCAGTAAAGTTTAGTGACTAGTTATATTTTATTAGCGATATACATCTTTGGTGACATGTCTTTTAATATTTTGACTATTTTATTGCTACTATTTTTATATTTTAACTTATAGGATCTTTTATATATACTTGATTTTACTCTTTGCTGGTTATAAGAATTTCAAATAACTTTTTGCACTCTCTTCACTGTCTAAAGTGCCTTGTGAGAAACAAATATTTAATTCACGCATCATCTGTTGGTTCATTTTTAAAACTATTTTTGTGGTTTTGAGTCATATAGAATATTCTGTCAATCGAGGTCAAAAAGATGTGTATCTATATTTTCTTCTGAAAGTTTTAAAGTTCAGCTTTTGCTCTTTAAATTTTTAAATCCACATAAAGCTGATTTTTATATACTGCGTGAGGTAGAAAACCAGCCATTGTTTTTCTTATTAATGATCCATCTCTAGCTCTATTTATTGAATCTCTCTTCTCTTTTTCAGTGACCCATCTCTTGCTCTATTTATTGAATACTTTTTCTCTTTCTCGATCATCCATCAATGTTCAGTCTAAGCCAGAGTTTTTCATGGATCCCTCTTTCATTTCTGTTGCTGATTTTATCTTCTCCTCACAGCACCATCATTCTGCCCTAATTGAAGTGTGACATATAGGGCAATTCCTCCCTCTTTAATCTTTTCTTTTTTTGTCCATTAACTAAGCGAATCTATTTTGTATTGCTATTATTTGAAGCCCTTTGCAATATTAACTCATTTAAAACAAGCTTAAAGGTAGGTACTTTGCCCCAATTCTACAGGAGAAGAAAGTGAGGCATAAAGAAATTAAGTAACATTTCTAAGGTAATGCAGTGAGTAACTGCACAGTAGGAATCATAAACCAGCAGTTTGGCTTTTAAGTATTATCATTAATCATTGTATATTAATGATATCATTAGATTATCATTAGTATCATTTTCAAATGATATAATAACCTGAAGACACTTACTGTTAGCTCAGCATTCTATGGAAGTAGGTAACCACATACTTTGCAAAGGTCTTTTCTTTGATCCATTTCAATTACACCTCATATATGTTTGAGGGGAATCAATGGAAAAAACAGTTTTGTTTGGATAATGCATTTATCTATGAATGATTCTGAATCTGAACAGTTTAAGAATATTTGACAACTCTTTTAACAGCTGAGTCATAAAATGCAATGTTTACTATGGAATTGAACTCCAAAAACATACTTGTGAAAATTCACCATAAGTACAAGAAAAAAACTGAGAAAATCAGTACAGGTTTTTTGAAATATATACCTTTGCTGACAGACTAGAATCTTCTGGAAGCACGCAGCATTTACTTCCCGTCTGTTGTCTCCCAACATTGTTTAACCATCAAGTGTTAGAATAAACAGCATGAGCTTGTCTCATTTCACACTTTCACTTGCCATGATTTCAAAAGCCTGTGACCAGACCTCCCAAAAAGGAATTTCTAGTCCCAAGATGACATTCTTACCTGCACGTGGCTTCAGGTGATTCAGCNCTGAAGGAGATCAACCCTGGGATTTGTTTGGAAGGACTGATGCTAAAGTTGAAACTTCAGTACTTTGGCCACCTCATGCGAAGTGTTGACTCATTGGAAAAGACTCTGATGCTGGGAGGGATTGGGGGCAGGAGGAGAAGGGGACGACCTAGGATGAAATGGCTGGATGACATCATTGACTTTGTGGACGTGAGTCTGAGTGAACTCCGAGAGTTGGTGATGTACAGGGAGGCCTATAGTGTTGTGATTCATGGGGTCGCACAGAGTTGGACACAACTGAGTGACTGAACTCAATGAGATATATTGGCATATAATATTAGTACTAGTTTTATTAACTCCAATTTTTATGATCTGTGACTTAATTATTCTTGGATATTTTACCTGCAGGAGTCTTAAGACAAAGAAATCTCCATCCACAGAGGCCAACAAATTACTATGGGAATCCCACAGTGCTCTGGGTCAGCAAACAAATTTAAAAAACAGTTTCTAGGTACACAGGTAAATCTACTCCTTTAGGATACTCTTCCCATTATGAACTACTTCTTACATCAATACAGTTTCTTCTTTAAGTAGTCATTGGGTGGAGAATGGATATTCCTAACAAAGAAGAATTAAATATAAAGGATTTACCTTGCAGAAGTTTAAAATTTGATATAGGCTCTGAAAAACTGCATGTGAACAAACTAGTAAGCACTATTTCCCATCTAATTTGTAACCTAAAGTTGTATCTCTTTTCTTTAGCCATTTAAGATCTAATTTTTAAAATGCTTTAAAATAATATAAAGTATACATATATGTTGGTAAACAATTCACTTTGGAGATGGTTATTGCAAACATAATTTTTTAAATAAAAATCTATGGCTGGGTTGTCTGAATATATGTTTGAAAGTCAAAACTGTATGTAGAAATGTTTAGAGGAGATTAGTTATTAAAAAGTAATAATTCCATGAAAATATTTATTAAATTATATTAAAATATTACATCAAACTTTAGTGAGTATATTTTTTCCACCTAGAGACAAGATTAGCCTCTGCATCAAGGGATTACTAATTACAAGAGGCAGAGGACTGAATCGATTAAGCATTCAGACCAGATACCCTGTTTTCAAATTCTGATTCTCCCACTTGCTTGCTCTGTGCTATTCTTAGTTGCTCAGTTGTGTCCGACTCTTTTTGACCTTATGGACTGAAGTTCACAAGGCTCCTCTGCCCATGGGGATTCTCCAGGCAAGAATACTGGAGTGGATTGCCATGCCCCCCTCCAGGGCCCACTTTCTAATCCCTAGCAAATTATTTTATTTATTTGTTCCATCTTGGTGTTTTCTCATCTGTAAAACAGGAGTAAAAAATCTATATTATATTTATTACAAAGAATCAAATTAGTTTTTATAAAATGTCTATAATATTAATACATAATAAGTAGATATATACATATTTTTCTGGAGCTCAACTGCTTATGTTTAAAAGTGAGATCTCCAAAATTTCCTGGGATTCCAAATGTCGCATTAGAAAGTTGCAGATCTACAGCCTCACTCAATTTAAATCAGTATTTACCTTTTGGCCTCTATAGAAATTTGCTTAGAAAATCATACTTTTAATAAACAAAACATAATGTTTCAATTATTTCAAGTGATTATTTTAGTGTTGCCTGTAAGATAAATGTCAGTTAGCATCTTTCAGCACACTATTTCTATTTGACTAGATGATACATGGCTTTCACCATTAGTCAGATTCCATATCTCATCAGCTTCATATAATAGTCATTCTCTTTACTAGGTTTTAAAAAAATCCCATTTCATATTTTTCATTAAGAGGCAGCAACTATTGGCAGCCCCCAAATCTGTGCATTTCAATTTAAAGCAGATGTAGAAATAATGAAGAGTTTTATCATAGACAACTGTACACAGCCCTCTTTGCATGCTTGAGACAGAAATTAGAGACAGCTTCTATAAGCCATGAAAATAATTTATTCCTTTAAGCAATGACCCACTTGCTAACCCAATATGTCCTCACTAAATGGACATAAGGTGAAGAATGGGTAGACCTAGTAGAGAGAAAATCTAAGCATATTTTTGAACGATTTAAAACCTGAAATATTTTTTAAAGTTTCAATTTGGGGTTGTAGTAAATGGATACCCATTCCATTTTTTGTTTTATTTATCCCTAAGAACTTTTTCTGCTTGTCGTTTCTTAGTGATTTGGATGAAGTTTTTGACAGCTGACAATTCATATATAAATAACAAAGATAAAATTAATTAAAATTAACATTCAGCCCCTAAGATATGGCAGATATTCTGAGTTCTTTTACATACATTTAAATTAAAGATAATATAATTTACTTATATTATCTCTTTTGTCCATCACAACAACCATTGAGATACGTACTATTATTATCCTTATTTATTAGAGATAATATAACTGAGGCACAAAGAAGTTAAGAAAATTGTATGAGGCCACACAATGAACAAACAATGGGGCCAGGATTTAAACTTATTTATCCTGACTCCTTATTGCCAAATTCAGACTTAAATTGAAAAAAGTAAGGAAAACCACTAGACCATTCAGGTATGACCTAAATCAAATTCCTAACGATTATAGAGTGGAAGTGACAAATAGATTTAAGAGACTAGATCAGATAGACAGAGTGCCTGATTGAACTATGAACAGAGGTTCATGACATTGTACAGGAGACAGGGAGCAAGAACATCCTCAAGAAAAAGAAACACAAAAAAGCAAAATGGCTGTCTGGGGAGGCCTTACAAATAGCTGTGAAAAGAAGAGAAGCAAAAAACAAAGGAGTAAAGGAAAGATATACCCATTTGAATGCAGAGTTCCAAAGAATAGCAAGGAGATATAAGAAAGCCTCCTCAACGATCAATGCAAAGAAATAGAGGAAAACAACAGAATGGGAAAGACTAGAGATCTCTTCAAGAAAATTAGAGATACCAAGGGAACATTTCATGCAAAGATGAGCTCAAAAAAGGACAGAAATGGTATGGACCTAACAGAAGCAGAAGATATTAAGAAGAGGTGGCAAGAATACACAGAATAACTGTACAAAAAAGATATTCATGACCCAGATAATCATGATGGTGTGATCACTCACCTAGAGCCAGATATCCTGGAATGTGAAGTCAAGTGGGCCTTAGAAAGCATCATTAAGAACAAGCTAGTGGAGGTGATGGAATTCCAGTTGAGCTGTTTCAAATCCTGAAAGATGATGCTGTGAAAGTGCTGCACTCAAAATGCTAGAAATTTGGAAAACTCAGCAGTGGCCACAGAACTGGAAAAGTTCAGTTTTCATTCCAATCTCTAAGAAAGGCAATGCCAAGGAATGCTGAAATTACCAATATTCAGAAAATGAAGACTATGGCATCTGGTCCCATCATTTCATGGCAAATAGATGGAAAAACAGTGGAAACAGTGGCAGACTTTATTTTTTTGGGCTCCTAAATCAACTGAATATTGTGACAGCAGCCATGAAATTAAAAGATGCTTACTCCTTGGAAGAAAAATTATGACCAACGTAGACAGCATATTAGAAAGCAGAGACATTACTTTGCTGACAAAGGTCCATCTAGTCAAGGCCATGATTTTTCTAGTAGTCATGTATGGATGTGAGAGTTGGACTATAAAAAAAGCTGAGCACCAAAGAATCAATGCTTTTGAACTGTGGTGTTGGAAAAGACTCTTGAGAGTCCCTTGGACTGCAAAGAGATGCAACCAGTCCATCCTAAAGGAAATAAGTCCTGAATATTCATTGGAAGGACTAATGTTGAAGCTGAAACTCCAATAATTTGGCCAACTGATGCAAAGAGCTGACTCACTTAAAAAGACCCTGATGCTGGGAAAGATTGAAGGTGGGAAGAGAAGGGGACAACAGAGGATGAGATGGTTGGATGGCATTGCCAACTCAATGGGCATGAGTTTGAGTAAATTCCAGGAGTTGGTAATGGACAGGGAGACCTGGTGTGCTGCAGTCCATGGGGTTGCAAAGAGTTGGACAAGACTGAGCAACTAAAGTGAACTGAACTGATCCTGACTCCAGAATCTAGCCTCTTAATTGCAACAATAATCTTTCTATTGGATTCTTTCATTTTTAAATGACAAAATGTCACATTCAAAATAGTTGAAGAAAAAAATGCTAACAATTTGACTTATTTCACATTAAATACATATAAAAAAGTATCTTTGGCACTTCTCCCTATATCAGGCCTGTCTCATTCTTTTTTTTTTTGGCTTCATTCTCAAGCAAACTCTCCTTTAGAGTTGATAGTGGTTGAAATTCTATCCTCTCAAAATTCCCATTAGAGAAGAGAGATAAAGGTGTGGGTGGGGGCAGGAGAGGGGAGACTTATTTTTCCCAACAGTTTTAGGAAAATATTTGACCATATACTTAATTACATATTAAACACATGATATTGCCTTGTAATCAATGAGTTTGAGTCACTGAGTCTTGATCACCTTCTTATGCAGAGTTGAGTCAAAAGACATACCTGAAAATACATACACTAACATAGCTGTAATGGAAAATTATTCACATTTTTCATTATGTCCTTCAACTCTGAATCAAAATCTATTGATGACTGCCAGATTTCTGCATAAATAAAGGAATTATGATGTGAATTATCATTTAGGTAATTAATTATCAATTAATTATGTAATTCAGCTCAGTTCAGTCACTCAGTAGTGTTCAACTCTTTGCGACACCATGAATCACAGCACACCAGGCCTCCTTGTTCATCACCAACTCCCGGAGTTCACTCAGACTCACGTCCATCGAGTCAAGGATGCCATCCAGCCAACTCATCCTCTGTCATCCCATTATCCTCCTGACCCCAATCCTTCCCAGCATCAGAGTCTTTTCCAATGAGTCAGCTCTTCGCATGAGATGGCCAAAGTCCTGGAGTTTCAGCTTCAGCATTATTCCCAGAAATCCCAGGGCTGATCTCCTTCAGAATGGACTGGTTGGATCTCCTTGCAGTCCAAGGGACTCTCAAGAGTCTTCTCCAACACCACAGTTCAAAAGGATCAATTCTTCAGTGCTCAGCTTCAATTATCATTTGAATAATATTTCAAAAATATGTCCATTATCATCTTTGCTATATCGATAGCTGATTCTCTATTAGTTTGATGTCATTTCACTTGTTCTAGTCCACAAAATATCATTAAGGGGATCAATTAAGAGTAAAACTTTTTTTGTGTTATAGACTTTCTGTGATAAACAGAGAAAAAATGTTCAGGAAATTTTCTCCTGTAAACACAGATAATGTGAGATAATTCTTTATCAGTAACTCAGCTGATTTATTCAAATTTAAGTTAAATATATGACAGCAATTATCCTTTTATATTTCATATCATATGCTGATATTTTGTCATTTCCAATATTGTAACCTGATAAAGTACTGCTTTATTTTTTACCATAATACTTCTGGCGCATTTCACTTTTCAATATTCTCAGCAGTTATTCAACTTGTGACAATTTTTTCATCTCAGAAGTATATCCTAGATTATGTTTTTATGTTTTTTGGGCTATTT
This sequence comes from Neotragus pygmaeus, assembly GCA_006410875.1. Taxonomy (NCBI): domain Eukaryota; kingdom Metazoa; phylum Chordata; class Mammalia; order Artiodactyla; family Bovidae; genus Neotragus; species Neotragus pygmaeus. The sequence continues at coordinate 95,647 of SJYV01039982.1, read as the reverse complement.
TCTGCTTTTTATGTCCAATAATTGATTTTCTGTGTTCTTGAAAAACTTGACGTTTTCCCAAAAGTTTCATCTGTTATAGTTAAAAAGGACATGCCACTAATTAAGAGCATTTCATATTATAAGATACACTGATTAGTAAAAGCAAAAGATCATAAGCCTCTTAAATTTCAGTTTTCAGTTATTCATGAGGTTTTTCTATGATCATTTTCCTATCATGTAATGCCTTTAGATTTATTTATTCCAGTACATAAAAATTAATATTATGTATTTACACTGGAACAACAAACACTATTATCTTTTAAAATAAGATATTATTTATTTCAAGCTGTAGTATTTACATAACCATTTTCACCTGACACGCACTTGGTCATTGAACCAATACAATTAAGCTTCTGCAAAAGTGACTATCCCAGTGTAAATGGACAACATAAACTTGATCAAATTATTCAACAGGACATTAACACACTGACCACTAGGAATACATGGCCTAAATTACCACTGGGAAAATGTGTACACTTAGAAAGTACTAAATGTATGGTTCCCTGATTCTCTTGTAATCTCTGTGGAAATGTCTCCTTGAGTCAAGCTTAACTGGATGAACTGGAGGAAATATCTGCGGCGGTGTGGCTATGATAGTGATGTAAGAGAACCCTGGGATCACCCTCTCCCATAGGTACACCAAATTATAACTATTTAAAGAGCAGCTATCTATAAGAATCACATGAAGACTGGAAAAATAGATTTTCCACAACTAAACATATTAAAAATAAAAAGTGCACAAGATGGGAGGAGGGGTAAAGATAAGCTAGATCCAAGATCCACCGCAAAGAGTATACAACCCACCAATGGGAGAATAATCACAATTTCAGAGGTTCTTGCAAAGAAAGAATGACTCAAATTCCACATCAGGTGTATCAGCCCAGGAGTCATGCCCTAGAAAGACACGCCTCTAGAACATCTGTCTCTGAACACCAGTGGCTGGCTCTTGCATATGGCTGAGACTAGGGGGCTTCAGAAAATAGAGACTCTGCTCTTAAAGGGCTTGCACAAAATCTCACATACTCAGAGATTACACACAGAGGCAGTATGTTAAAAAAGAGCCTGAGTCAGATACACTTGCTGATCTTAAACTTTCAAAAAGGTAGGGGGCAACTGGGACTCCACCCGGGGACACAGATGCTGGCAGAGGCCATTTTGGAAAGTTCACTCTATCACAAGAAAACTAGTGCTGGAAAGAGCCATTTTGAAGTCCTCCTTCTAATTTATTAGTGCTGGGGGCTTACCTACCCACCAGCAGGCTAGCACCAGACCCAGGAATCCACAAGGTATGAAGCCAGCAGCATAATGTCCCAGCCCCTCATACCAGGAGTTGAAGCCTCTGAATGAGACAAGACCTGGCAGTTAATCAGGCTGACGATCAGCCCCACCTAGCACCACACTCACAGCAATCAGTCCCACCACAACAGACGATAACACACAGCCTACACAGAGGGCACTCTGAGAGCATTTAGATTCAGTGACCATACAGGAATATGCTGCTGGGCCCCACAGAACATCTCCTGAGTCTGTAAAATCAGAAAACATAACCAACTGACCTAACACATAAAGGTAAACACAGAGATTTCTGCAATGTGAGAAGACAGAGGAGTATGTTCCAAGTGAAGGAACATGACAAAACCTCAAAAATGAACTAATGAAAGTGAGGATATGTAACATATTCATTAAGAATTCAAAGCAGTTAATAACCATAAAGATGCCCAACCAATCAGGATAAGAATGAACATAGTGAGAATTTCAGCAGACAGTTAGAAAATATAAAAATTCAAGCAGAGATTAACAATGGGAGAGCTTAAATAAAAATTACACTAGAAAAAGTCAACAGTAGATTAGATGATACAGAGGGACAGATCAGTTAACTGAAAGACAGTAGTAGAGATCACCCAGTTTGAACGAAAAAAAAATTAATGAGCACCGTGGAAGAGACCTCTGAGACAACATCAAGGCTGACGGTCAACCTTGATGGTACTATCAAGGATAATACCATTTGCATCAGAGAAGTCCCAAAAGAAGAAGAGACAGATAAAGAGGCGGAGAATGTATTTGAAGACATAATAGCTGTAAACTTTCCGAACCTGGGAAAGGAAACAGACATCCAGGAAGAGGAGCCACATAGAATCCCATACGAGATAAACCCAAATAAATTCATAACATGACACTATAAAATGACAAATACTAAAGATAAAGAGAATCTTAAAAGCATCAAGAAAAATTCAGTGAGTTATGTGCAAGAAAACTACCATCAGACAGTAATCTGACTTTTCAGCAGAAGTTTGCAGGCCAGAAGGGAGTGGAATGATATATTCAAAGTGATAAAAGAGAAAAATCTAAACCAAGTATACTCACCCTAGCAAAGCTACCATTCAGATTTTAAGGAGAGATAGTTTTACAGACAAGCAAAAGCTAACAGAGTTCAGAACCTCTAAACTGACTTTACAAAAAATGTTAAAATGACTTCACTAGTAGAAAACAAAAGACTACAACTAGAAATAAAAAAATTATGAAAGGAAAAATCTTATTGATAAAGGCAAGCATACATTAAAGGTATTAGGTCAAATATTTGTACAACTAACAGAAAGATTAAAAGATAAAAGTAGTGAAATCATCTATATTCATAATAAGTATCAATAGTAAATGATACAAGAGGATATAAAATATGATGTCAAAAATATACTTGGGAAGTGGGTAAAAATGCAGAGTTGTTAAAATGTGTTTGAATTCGAGAGTATCAATTTAAGATAGTTGCTATTACAGATAATATATTTAATAAATAAGCATACTTACATATGTGTATATATATATATATATATTTATGATATATGGGTATATATGAACCTCATGGAAACCAAAAACCAAAAACCTATAATAGATATATGCACAAAGTAGAGAACGAAATCCAAATATAACATTAAAGAGTAGTCATAAAGTCACAAGGGAAGACAGCAAAAGAATAAGAAACACAACTACAAAAACAACCAGAAAACATTAACAAATTGACAATTGGCACACAGTCATCCGTAACTATTTTAAAAGTAAATTGAACTATTATAGGCCAATAACTGTGATAATGATGCAAAAATCCTCCTCACAAAATATTAGCAAACTGAATTCAATAGTATACAGTAAAGAACATACAGTATGTCCAGGTGTGAGACAGAACAGAAACCACAAAAGAAAACTAACCAAATTGATCACATGGATCACAGTCTTGTCTCACTGAATGAAATTATGAGCCATGCTGTGTAGGGCCACCCAGACGGACGGGTCACGGTGGAGAGTTCTGACAAAACATAGTCCTCTGGCTAAGGGAATGGCAAACCACTTCAAAATTCTTGCTTTGAGAACCCCATGAACAGTTTGAAAAGGCAAAAAGAGAAAGGTTGGTAGGTGCCCAATAAAAAACAATATTGCATAGGAACATTGAATGTTAGGGCCATGAATCAAGGTAAATTGGAAGTGTTCAAAAAGGAGGTGGAAGAACGAGCATCAACATTTTAGGAATCAGTGAACTAAAAGAGACCAGAAAGAATGAATTTAACTCAGATGACCATTATATCTACTACTGTGGGCAAGAAGCCTTAGAAGAAATGGAGTAGCCCTAACAATCAACAAACAAGTCCAAAATGCAGTACTTGGTACAGTCTCAAAAATGACAGGATGATTTCTGTTTGTTTCCAAGGCAAAGTATTCAATACTACGGGAATCCAAGTCTATGCCCCAGCTACTAATGCTGAAGAAGCTGAAGTTAAATGGTTCTAGGAAGACCTACAAGGCCTTCTAGAACTAACACCCAAAAAAGACGTCCTTTTCATCATGGGGACTGGAATGCAAAAGAAGGAAGTCAAGAAATACTTGGAGTAACAGGCAAATTTGGCCTTGGAGTACAAAATGAAGCAGGGCAAAGACTAATAGAGTTTTGCCAAGAAAATTCACTGGTTGTAGCAAATACCCTCTTCCAACAACATAAGACATGACTCTACAGATGGACGTGATCAGATAGTCAATACCAAAATCAAATTGATCATATTCTTTGCAGCCGAAGATAGGGAACTCTATACAGTCAGCAAAAACAATACCAGGTCNTTCACTGGTTGTAGCAAATACCCTCTTCCAACAACATAAGACATGACTCTACAGATGGACGTGATCAGATAGTCAATACCAAAATCAAATTGATCATATTCTTTGCAGCCGAAGATAGGGAACTCTATACAGTCAGCAAAAACAATACCAGGTCCTGAGTGTAGCTCAGATCATAAACTCCTTATTGTAAATTCTGTCTTAAATTGAAAAAAGTAGGGAAAAACAGTAGACCATTCAGGTATGACATAAGTCAAATCCCTTTTGATTATACAGTGGAAGTGACAAGAAGATTCAAGGGATTAGATATGATAGATAGAGTGGTGTTTGAAAAACTATGAGTGGAGGTTTGTAACATTGTACAAAAAGCAGTGATCAAAAACATCCTGAAGAATAAGAAATGCAAAAGGGAAAATGGTTGTCTGAGGAGTCCTTACAAATGGCTGAGAAAAAAAGAGAAGCTAAAGGCAAAGGAGAAAAGGAAAGATGTATCTATCCATCTAAATGTAGAGTTCCAAAGAATAGCAAGGAGATATAAGAACGCCTTCCTCAGTGATCGATGCAAAGAAATAGAGGAAAAAAATAGAATGAGAAAGACTAGAGACCACTTCAAGAAAATAAGAGATACCAAGGGAACATTTCATTAAAAGATAGGCACAATAAAGGACAGAAATAGTATGGACCTAACAGAAGCAGAAGATATTAAGAGGTGGCAAGAATACACAGAAGAACTACACACACACACACACACACACACACACAAACACACACACACACACACACACACACACACACACACAATCCTAATGACCCAGATACCACAAAGGTGGATCACTCACCTAGAGCCAGACATCCTGGAATGTGAAGTCAAGTGGACTTTAGGCAACATCACTACAAGCAAAGCTAGTGAAGGTGATGGAATTTCAGCTACGTGAAATTAGAATTTCAAATCGTAAAAGACGATGCTGTGATTGCACTCAATATGCCAGCAAATTTGGAAAACTGAGCAGTGGTCACAGGACTGGAAAGGGTCACTTTTCATTCCAATTCCAAAGAAAGACAATGCCCCAAATGTTCAAACTACCACACAATTGCAATTATCTTACATGCTAGCAAAATAATGTTCAAAATTTGCCAAGTGAGGCTTCAACAATACATTAACTGAGAAGTTTGAGATAGTCAAGCTGGATTTAAAAAGGCAAAGGAACCAGCATCTGTTGTATCATTTAAAAAGCTACAGAATTTCAGAAAAACCATCTACTTCTTCATTAACTACACTAAAGTCTTTGACTGTGTGAATCACAATAAACTGTGGAAAATACTTCCAGAGATGGGAATACCAGACCACCTTACTTGCCTCCTGAGAAATCTGTATGCAGGTCAAGAATCAACAGTTAGAACCAGACATGGCCCTATTGGTTCCAAACAGGAAAAGGAGTACATCAATGCTGTATATTGTCACCTTGCTTATTTAACTTCTATGCAGAGTACACTCTGAGAAATGTCTGGCTGGAATCAAGATTGCTGGGAGAAATATCAATAACCTCAGATATGCAGATGACACCACCCTTATGGCAGAAAGTGAAGAAGAACTAAAGAGCCTCTTGATGAAAGTGAAAGAGGAGAGTGAAAATGTTGGCTTAATGCTCAACATTTAGAAAATGAAGATCATGGCATCTGGTTCCATCACTTTATGACAAATAGATGGGGAAAAAATGGAAACAGTGGCAGACTTTATTGGGTTCCAATATCACTACAAATGGTGACTGCAGCCATGAAACTAAAAAACACTTGGTCCTTGGAAGAAAAGCTATTAGCAACCTAGACACCATATTAAAAAGCAGACATTACTTTGCTGACAGAGGTCCATCTGGTGGAAGTTATGGTTTTTCCAGTAATCATGTGTGGATGCGAGAGTTGGACTATAATGAAAGCTGAGTGCTGAAGAATTGATGTTTTTGAACTGTGGTGTTGGACAAGACTCTTAAGAGTCCCTTGCACTGCAAGGAGATCAAATCAGCCAATCTTAAAGGAAATCAGTCCTGAATATTCATTGGAAGGACTGATGTTGAAGCTGAAGCTCCAATACTTTGGCTACCTGATGCAAAGAACTGACTCCTTGGAAAAGACCCTGATGCTGGGAAAGATTTGAGAGCAGGAGAAGAAGGGGATGACAGGGGATGGGATGGTTGGATGGCACCACCAGTTCAATGGACACAAGTTTGAGCAAGCTTCAGGGGTTGGTTATGGATGGGAAAGCCTGGCGTGCTTCAGTCCGTGGAGTCACAAAGGGTTGAACACGACTAAACAACTGAACTGAACTGAACCAATCCCATATATCTCTTAAACCATTTACTTGCTTGCATTTTTTTATATTATTAGTAAATTTTACTCTTAATATGATTTCAGATTTGTCTGAGTTTTATTTGAAAATTTGTTCCTTTATTTTTCACAAAGCTCTTTTAACATACAAATGCACACTACTGCTAAGCCGCTAAGTCGCTTCAGTCATGTCAGACTCTGTATGACACCATAGACAGCAGCCCATCAGGCTCCACCATACCTGGGATTCTCCAGGCAAGAACACTGGAGTGGGTTGCCATTTCCTTCTCCAAAGCATGAAAGTGAAAAGTGAAAGTGGTCGCTCAGTCGTGTGTGACTCTTAGCGACCCCATGGACTGCAGTCTACCAGGCTCCTTCATCTGTGGGATTTTCCAGGTAAGAGTACTGGAGTGGGTTGCCATTGCCTTCTCCCATATGCACACTACACACATACAAATATCTTAGTCACATATAGAGATGAGATATACTACAGAATTTAAACAGGTAATAAAGAAAAGAGGATGATGGTTATCATCAGTAAGGGTGAAACAGGATGTATTGATAAAAGGACAAAATCAGATGGCTAATTGATTATAGTCAATATCTTAGTTTTCATTTGAATTAGTGATTCCATGGGTACTTACGGCATTATTAAAAATAACTATTAAGTTACAATCACAGTGAGATATTACAGCATGGCTGTTAGATTGGCTATCATCAAAAAGGTAAGAGGTAAGTATTGGTGAGGATGTGGAGAAAAAGGAATCCTTATGTACTTCAGTGAAAGTGTAAATTGGTGCAGTCAGTATAAAAAACAGGACAGAAGTTCTTCAAAAACTTAAAAAAAGAAGTACCATCTCACCCTGCAATCTCACTTCTAGATATATATCTGAAGAAAAGGAAAACAGCAACTTGAAGAAATATATCTACTTCCATATTCATTGTAGCATTATTCACGAATAACCAAGATATGGAAATGACTCATGTCCATCAACAGATGAATGGATAAAAAAGATATGATAAACATACACACACATAAATATAAATATATACATATTTTTATATATAGCGGAGCATTATTCAGTCATGAAAAAGAAGAAAATTCTGACATTTTCAGCATGGAAACATTGTAGACATCATGCTAAGTGAAATACTAGACCAGACATGAAAGTCAAATGTTGCATAATGTAATATGTGTAATTTAGTTTAAAAGTCAAATTCATAGAATAGAAAAGTGTTTTTTTTCAGGGCCTGGAGGGTGGGTGAAAGAGGGAGTGGGTGACAGAAGGGTACAAACTTTCAGTAATAAGGAATAAGATCTGAAGATATAATGTAAAACATAATAATTATAGTTCACAATACTGTACTGTGTAACTGAAAATTTTCTAAGAGAGTCAAATTTAAAAGTTCTCATACAAATAAATGATGAACATGTTAATTATCTAGATGAGGGCGATCCTTTCACAATGTATGTGTGTGTGCTTAGTCACATCTGACTCTGCAACCCCATAGACTGTAGCTCACAAGGCTCCTCTATCCTTGGAACTTTCCAGACAAGAATACTGGAGTGGGTTGCTATTTCCTACTGCAGACACCTTCCCGACCCACGGTTTGAACCTGTGTCTCTTGTGCCTCCTGCGTTGACAGGTGGATTCTTTACCACTGCACCACCTGGGAAGTCCAGATATCAAATCACTATGATGTACACTTTAAATATCTTATAATTTTATGAACAAATTAATCCTCAATAAAACTGAAATTAAAATAAAATAAAAATAGAAAGCATGCAGATTAAAAATATACATTTTAATTTGCACAATGTACAATTTAAAAATATACATACATAAGCACTTAAATACATTAAAAAATGCCAAAAGTAGGTTCACCCCAGTACTGTTATGCTGTCATATTTCAATAAATCAATGAAATGACTAAATTGAAATGTTTCCAGAATAAACTACAAATAAATACAAAGGGATATAGAATAGAATCTTAATTAAATTTTACTTTCTAATACATATTATAGTAGCTGCTATTTGATATAAACTTCTTACATATATGATTGAATTTAAGGAACATTAAGTAGTAACTATCACATTGTAGAGGTATTCAGGGGATGGAAGGAACATATTCAATCTTCCTCCATCCTCAAATTCATTCACTAAAGCAACATGTAATAGCACAAAGAAGTTAAAATGAAGCAGTCAACTTTTAGTTAAGTATGACAAATTGACTGGGAAAAACACATTCCCTTCTGTTCCCTTTGGAACAGAAAAACATTCCCTTTGGAGGCTGTCCTTGAAATATAATAGCAGTCTGGTATGCTTTATACACTTTAAGATAGAGTTGACAATTCAGAAAAAAATGATCTCTGGCATTTAGGACTACCCTCATGAACATCTTGTAGAGATATGAATATAATATTGCTCCAATCTAGGGAGAGAAAGACGCATAAATATCTCTTTAAATTGTATATTCTATAATAAAAGTGTGATTATGGTGACGTAGAAGATTTACAAGATAAATCAACCAACAAACTTAAGATTGCTACATAGACACTGAAATTGTCCAGTCTCAAATAAATGATTCAGTTTATAATGAGCACATAAAATTTGGTAATTAAACAAATAACTTGGAAAAAATAATTCACACATGAAAATATTAGTTAGGCAATGTGCAGAATAAAGAAAAATGCTCCACAATTAAATTTGCATAAAAACAGCAAACAAATAAATAATCACAATATTCAACATTTGCAAGAATGTGAAAAATAAACATTTATGCATTGCTGGTGGCAGTACACATTCATAATTTTTGAGGGGGTAAAAATTTAGCGGTATTTTTTTTCTGCTTTTATATTTTTAATTTTTAATTTTTTATACTTTATTTTACTTTACAATACTCTATTGGCTTTGCCATACATAGACATGAATCCACCACAGGTGTACACAAGCTCCCAATCCTGAATCCCCCTCCCACCTCCCACCCCACAACGTCTCTCTGGATCATCCCCGTACACCAGCCCCAAGCATCCTGCATCCTGTATCAAACATAGACTGGTGATTCGTTTCTTACATAATAGTATATATGCTTCAATGCCATTCTCCCAGATCATCCCGCCCTCTCCTACTCCCTCTGAGGCCAAAAGTCCATTCTCTATGTCTGTGCTCTTTTGTTGTCTCACATACAGGGTCATCATTACTATCTTTCTAAATTCCATATATATGTGTCAGTATACTGTATTGGTGTTTTTCTTTCTGGCTTACTTCACTCTGTATAATAGGCTCCAGTTTCATCCATCTCATTAGAACTGATTCAAATGTATTCTTTTTAATGGCTGAGTAATACTCCATTGTGTATATGTACCACAGCTTTCTTATCCATTCATCTGCTGATGGACATCTAGGTTGTTTCCATGTCCTGGCTATTATAAACAGTGCTGCAATGAACATTGGGGTACATGTGTCTCTTTCAATTCTGGTTTCCTCGGTGTGTATGCCCAGCAGTGGGATTGCTGGGTCATAAGGCAGTTCTATTTGCAATTTTTTAAGGAATCTCCACACTGTTTTCCATAGTGGCTGTACTAGTTTGCATTCCCACCAACAATGTAAGAGGGTTCCCTTTTCTCCACACCCTTTCCAGCATTTATTGCTTGTAGACTTTTGGATTGCAGCCATTCTGACTTGTGGGAAATGGTACCTCATTGTGGTCTTGATTTGCATTTCTCTGATGATAAGTGATGTTGAGCATCTTTTCATGTGTTTGTTATCCATCCATATGTCTTCTTTGGAGAAATGCCTATTTAGTTCTTTGACCCATTTTTTGTTTGGGTCGTTTATTTTTCTGAAGTTGAGCTGCATAAGTTGCATAAGTGCATAAAATCACTTAGATATCTTATTCTAGAATCACAATCTGGGGAACATAGTTTATAAATATAGATTAACTATTTTTAATGCTAAGTTATAAAAGCCTATGGAAATTTCTAAAGTAACCATTCAAAGAATAATGATCAAGTGCTTAACTTTCAAAGCACTAAAGAACAATAAAGGAAAACGAAATATATTTCAAAAGTCAACTCAAAAGGAGGTAAATGAATCACAGGGGAAAAATGAATATAAAAAATCTAAATGAAGAAAGAACAAAATAGAATGTCAGAGAAAAATACAAGTATATCTGTAATCAAAGTGAATAAATTAAAATTTATGAAGTAATGTCAGAAAAGCCTTATTAAAACAAAATTCACTTACACACCACACCCAAGAAGTATAGTGGTAAAAAAGGCAAAGAGAGAGAANAGAAAGAACAAAATAGAATGTCAGAGAAAAATACAAGTATATCTGTAATCAAAGTGAATAAATTAAAATTTATGAAGTAATGTCAGAAAAGCCTTATTAAAACAAAATTCACTTACACACCACACCCAAGAAGTATAGTGGTAAAAAAGGCAAAGAGAGAGAAGAAAAAAGATACAGGCACAATGGAAAATGCCAAGAGAAAGCTCTAGTTGGTGTGTGTGTGTGTGTGTGTATGTGTGTGTGTGTGTGTGTGTGTGCATGCTAAATTGCTTCAGTTGTGTTGGACTCTGTGCAACCCTATGGACTATAGTCCCCCAGGATCCTCTGTCCATGGGATTCTCCAGGCAAGAATTCTGGAGTAGGTTGCCATGACCACCTTCAGGGGATCTTCCCGAACCAAGGATCGAACCCACATCTCTTCAAGTCTCTTGCACTGGCAGGCAGGTTCTTTACCAGTAGTGCTACCTGGGAAGTCCGAGCTGGTATAGCTACACAAAAACCTTACAGATGGGCTTCAAGACAAAAATTCACAACTAGAGATAGTGTCACTAAGTAACGAAATGACCTTTATAAATTTGTTAAGTACCTAATACATCCATGTAAACAAAATGTAAAGAAATCTGAGGGAAGGGTTACCAGAAACATCAGCATAGTGACTAGTTCTAGAATGAAAGGCAGGCAGCAGCTGTGTTTACACCAGCATTTGAAGATAAACAGTGGTGCCTCTGGTTTTATTATCCTTTTTAAACTGAATATATATGTTAGCTAAATATATTCATTTCACATACATTTCATAAAATTAGCATCATAATATAATGCACAGTTAAAAAACAAACTTAACGGTATGTGTAATAGTCACCAACTTGTGTTAGAAAGGTAGAATTTTTGTCATATTCTTGAAAATATTTTCAACCACGTTCTTACTCAACACAAATTATGAAATATAAGTTTAACACTAGATATGAGAATACAGATGAGTGATGTATCTATTATTAAATAATTAATTAACAGAGAGCTTTTAGAGCATAAATATACCTTCTACCATTAACTTGTTTGGAAATTGAAATTTATGTCACACAATACAGAAACCAGAAGTTAAAGGAGGTTAAGAGCTTCCAAAGCATAAAATAAAAGCCCAAAGTTAAACGATTCCCAAAAGTTTGTGTTGTAAATTTTCTAGTTTAAAAAATATCCACATAGCCTTTACCCACAGTTAACGTTTAAATTCCTACTAAAAATAGTACAAACCAAACCACTACAATTCAGATATATAAGATGGTGAATGTAGAAATGATTCTTCATAAAAGAAATCAAATGCTTAAGTGCAAATATTTAATTTTTAATAATTAGTATTTTTAATTTTTCCTGAAAGCATTTACTTAAAGATATAAAATAAAGACATAATCAATTCTTTATAATGGCATTTTTCTCCTTTCGGTTGAAGGCAAAAGGTCCTTTAAAGTGCAATTTTGCTTGAGATATATAATCAATTGTATTTAATTGATTTAATTATATTTAATATTATTCAGCAACAAATACTTAGACTGAATAAGTATATTTATTCACTTTGCTTCCACTGAAAAGACTAAGAAATATAAAGAACAGAGAGTCTCTGAACCTGTAACTACATATAAACACTGTTTAACATTGTTTTATGGGGGAAGGTAGCTTCACACTGTACATTACTGAATACTTTGTTAAATGTTGAATGGGTTCAATGATGAATTAGCACAACTTAAGTAAGGGTTAAAGGTAGTAGTGCATTAAATGTAGAATGTCGTTATAAGCACTTTCTATTTAGGATTATTACTTTTTTACTTATTTGTCAGATGTGTGGACTGTGACCTCTGTTCTGAGTTCTGTGTAGTAAAATCTTCCAAAGGACAAAAAAAAAAAAAAATAGTAGAAAACTCTAACAGAGTAGTATAAAATATATTATGGCCCCTTAGTAATTATGTTATAATTCTGTTGGAAAAAAAGCAATTCTATTACATTTATTGTCAGCCACTTCTTTTAACTATCTGGAAAAAAGAAAATTATTCCTGTTAGCTACAATTTTTGCTTTTGGCATGTGCTCAAAAATAACTAATATTTCCTGACCATTTTTAAAGAGGAGAGAACACATTATACACACTCATACACACATATATATCTATACACACACACACATATGTGACAGGCAAACATATATTTTTATGTGGTGACAATTTTCTTTAAAACACCAGTCTTGTCATTTTCATTCATAGAAGCACAAGAACTTACAAGTTTACTAAATCTTAAAAGGAATCTCAAGAGTTCAAATGGAGCTCCTAGACAAAAGTGTGAGGGTTAGTAGGATTCTCATTTTATTTTTTGAGAAATATTCATGTATGACATATGAATTCATTCATGACATATTCATATAGTACAAGTCAAACTTATTTTGGATTTTAAAAAATTGCTTCAAATTTACTCACTGAGTAACTTAGCACAGAATCAGTTCACATACCTTCTCATTTGCAATAAATTTTTCAAGAATCCTGATGGGCCAAAACATACTATAAATAATGAGAATCTTCACTTGTACTATGACAATTATATTTGACTTTCATACTGCTTTTGTCAAAAATACTAAATGGTACTTGGGTGCTCCTAACTAGAAAATACTACCAAGGATTTCCTTGCTTAATCTGCCAGAATGTTCCCCTCCTAGGCAATGTGCTGATCACCTTTTAGAACACAGATAAAACTTCCATTTTACCTCTGAGGTAAATTACGTTCATTCAGAACACAGAGATAGCTTTGAGGATATTTTTCAGTGTGGTAAGTCTGGAACATCGATAATTCTCTAAGATTATATTTGCAAAGATCCTATCAATGTTATAACTTATGGTAACCCACTAACAAGGTATCTTGTTCTTTGGCTAACTCATGCCAAAGTTATTTATCAGTTCAGTTCAGTTCAGTCGCTCATTCATGTCTGACTCTTTGTGACCCCATGAATCACAGCATGCCAGGCCNGGCATTGAAACATGTATAATATCATATATGAAATGAGTCGCCAGTCCAGGTTCAATGCATGATACAGGATGCTTGGGGCTGGTGCACTGGGATGACCCAGAGAGATTGTACAGGGAGGGAAGAGGGAGGGGGTTTCAGGATGGGGAACATGTGTATACCTGTGGCAGATTCATGTTGATGTATGGCAAAACCAATACAATATTATAAAGTAATTAACCTCCAATTAAAATAAATAAATTTATATTAAGAAAAAAACTTCTGGGGCTAGATACTATTCAGTCTTGAATCAGTAGGCTGGGGCTGCCATAACAGAATACCACAGACTATGTGATTTAAACAGAAGAAATTTATTTTCTCCCAACTCTAGAGACTGATAGGCTAGGATCAAGGTTCCAGCAAAGTTGGTCTCTGATACTTCTTGACTTGTAGAAGGTTGCCTTTTCGCTATGTCATCACATGACTTTTCCTCTTTGTAGGTGCACTTGTGGTATCTCTTCTACTCCTTATAAGGACACTAGTCCTATTTGATTAAGGCCCCACCCTTATGATCTCAATTAACTCTTTAAAGGCCCTATCTCCAATACAGTTACATTGAGTATTAGAGCTTAAACGTATGGATTTTGAAGGAACACAATTCAGTCCCTAAGAGACATCTTCCTATCTTTTGGTTTAAATCTCCTTTATGAGAGCTTGATGCTTTCTCTTTAACTTTCCAGTCCAAATACAGATGGAAAGGTACTTACAGCAGCAGACACCAGTGGTTCAGATAAAAAATGAGAAAAAATATTTTGTTTTGTTTTTGTCTCTGCAGGTTTCCCTTTTTCCACTGCATACATTATTATAATTACTCTCCTTTTATTAGATAACCAACAAATAATTATTTACTAATTTATACTATCTATATAAAAACAATCCCCTATAATTTTGAAACCTGTCCTTAGACACAGCTAGCCCTCTTTGAAAGGGAGTATGACCCTTTCCACAGAATGAAAGACTTTAAATAACGTTAAACAAAGCATATGAAGATTATTAAGCTATGATGGGGTACTCTGCAATTACACACAATTTCTCTTAATTATACGTTGCTCTGACACTCAATAGAAAATGCAGATGAACCATTTAATGCTTGTGTAAGTAAGACCAAATTTGAATATTCCCACTAAAGACACCACTGGTATCTGCTATTACCTCCTTGTTTGGGTCTTGTTGTCTTCCTCACTTTTGGCATATCCTTATTATTAGGACAGAAATACTGGCTTCAGACTTTAAACACTGCTGAGCAATCAAGAAGGAAAACTAGAACATCATTCAGATAATCATTTTTGAATTGTAAGTTTAGCCTGCCTGACATTATCAGAGTCAGGCCAATAGAGTTTTGTTCCAAGATGACTTTCTTTAATACAAAGTCCACATATGGTAACTTGTACATTCTTAATTATGAAATTAAAACATGGGAGGCACTGGCCTGATTAAGACAACTCTATAATCATGGAAAGAGACAAATCCAAATTAAGGCTAATTTTTTTTCTTCAATGTCTCCTTTTAAGAGTTGCCTATAGAAAGAGTCACATCAGCATATTTTACTGGTTCTCTACTGTCTGAAAATCAGGACGATTTGAAAGGAAAAACAGTTTCAGGATGATTTCTGTTCAAGTGCAAACACACACACACACACATGAACACACATGAAAACACATACACACTCACACTTCCCTGGAGAAGAATTATTAAAATATTTCATTTTTCACTTTAATTTTACTTTATACATATACATTTAGTTCAATCCCAATATGTTGTTTTCCTTGGAGTGTTTTTTTTTTTTTTCTTTTTTTCTCTTAACTGACCATACTCCTATTTTTGAAAAGTCACTAAGGGTATAGTTTTAGAAATCCACATTAGAAAATAAATACTAGTTTTATTTACAAAATCTTTTCATCAGAGTTAAGCAGCAGAACTGAATTATGTTGATATTCCAAACATTCTTAAATAAAGATTATATCATACATATATTCTTAGAAATATTATATAATAGAAAACAAACATGAAGGTCTCAGTTCAGTCACTTGGTAGTGTCTGACTCTTTGTGACCTCATGGATTGCAGCAAGCCAGGCTTCCCTGTCTGAGGAAGGGAAACTCTGAGAGCTTGCTCAAACTCATGTCCGTCCAGCTGGTGATGTCATCCAACCACCTCATACTTTGTTGTCCTTTTCTCCTTCTGCCTTAAATCTTTCCCAGTATCAGGGTCTTTTCCAATTTTTCAGTTCTTCACAACAGATGGCCAAAGAATTGGAGATTCAGCTTTAGCATCAGTCCTTCCAATGAATATTCAAGACTGATTTCCTTTAGGATGGATCCCTTGCAGTCCAAAGGACTCCCAAGAGTCTTCTCAAACACCACAGTTCAAAAGAATCAATTCTTTGATTCTCAGCTTTCTTTATGGTCCAACTGTCACACCCATGTGTGACTACTGAAAAAAACCATAGTTTGACTAGACGGACCTTTGTCGGCAAAGTAATGCCTCTCCTTTTTAATATGCCGTCTAGGTTTGCCATAGCTGTTCTTCCAAGGAGCAAATGTCTTTTAATTTCATGACTGCAGTCACCATCTGCAGTGATTTTTGAGCCCCCCAAAATTAAGTCTCTCAGTGCTTCCATTGTGTCCCCACCTATTTACCATGAAGTGATGGGACTAGATTCCATGACTTTAGTTTCTTGAATGTTGAATTTTAAGCCAACTTTTTCACTCCCCTCTTTCATTTTCATCAAGAGACTCTTTAGCTTCTCTTTGCTTTCTGCTATAAGGCTTGTGTCATCTGCGTATCAGAAGTTATTGATATTTCTCCTGGCAATCACAAAGGTCTAGTCTTTGCTTTTCATGGGATGACATCTTTACAGATTAGGCTGACAAATTCACCTAGTATCCCTTCCTTCTACTGCTTACTGTCAGTATAAGATTGAATGACAAATTGGTATTCATCAAATTTGAAAGATTCTGTTAATCAGAAAAAAAAATCAAGAAATAAACAGATATAGAGGAAGAAAAGATAGCTCTTTCCTCCACACTTTTAAGTTCTCAAATGAGATCCCTGTAACAAAAGGCAGATAAGCAAGAAAAAGCAAGCATATTTGTTTTAGTTTTATATAACAAGAAACTTCATAATGAAATGAAGACTCAAAGAAACTGTTAAACGTTTTCTATGCCATCTGGGCTTCTGCACAACATGGTGGCTGGTTCCAAGATCAGTGTCCAAGGAAGATCCAAGCAGAAATCATATGCATATAATAATTTAGCTGCAGAAGTCAGTTGCATCACTTCACCGTATTCTACTTATGAAGATATCTACAACATCCCATCCAGTTTCAAAGGTAGGAATAAAGACCCTCCACTACTTGGTGATGGCCAGGAAAGCCTGGGGTGCTGCAGTTCTTGAGGTCACAAAGAATCAGACACGACTTAGCGATTGAACTGAACTGAACTGAACTGAACCACTTAATGAAGGTATGTCAATCTCGAATTTGGAGAAAAGTATGTGTGTGTGCTAAGTCACTTCAGTTGTGCCTGACTCTTTGAGACCCCATGGACTGTAGCCCTCCAGGCTCGTCTGTCCATGGGATTCTCCAGGCAAGAGTACTGGAGTGGGTTGCCATGCTCTCCTCTAGGGTGTCTTCCTGACCCAGGGATCGAATCCACGTCTCTTAGGTCTCCTGCATTGGTAGGCAGGTTCTTTGCCACTATCACCACATAGGAAGCTCTGAGAAAAACATATTGGATGAGATACATACACACACACTTATTTGAAAAAATAGTCTTTCATGGACATCACATAAATCACAAATTCCCTAGTATAAACTTTACGAAGCAATCTCTACATTAAACACATATAAGGAAAACAGCTGAAAGGAAGTACAGGGCATCTAAAGAACAGGTAAATGAAAGACCAACTTCACTCACTTTTGGCCAGCCCTCCGTAAGCATGTAGGTGAGAATACACCATTAAAATGTTAACATCTCAGAATAAAGTGCAATTTCAATCCTAGAAAAATTACATATATTTATTTAACACTTTCATTTAAATACAGTTACTTTCTTTCGATCATAATAACTGTCATTTATTGATTATTGAGCTTTCAAAGTGATGAGAATTTCTCATGAATGCACTCATTATATTTTGTCCTTAAGACTCTATGATATAAGCTTATTTTAATCCCCATCTTACAGGTGAGAAAAGCAAGCCTAAAAAGGTTGAGTGATTTCTCCAAGCTCAGACAGCTTGTTAATTCAAAGCTGGGATCTTGACCTTTAAGTATACTGTAACTATTCCACTTCCCATGTTTTCCTTTTAACTCTAATTTTTCTTATGCACATGGTTAAGTTGTAAAGGCCCAATAGAAGAACATATATTCGTATCCTAACAGCACACATACCATAAACTCCAGTATCTATAGATCTGGCCATGAGTAAACCTGAGCTCAGCGTTTTGTCTCTATCCACCTTCCACTTAAAGTTTCTGAAGAAAAAGTGATAAAATAAGCACAAGACAGAAAATGAAAACTTAAAAACTTCTCAGGCAAAGTATTAAATCTAGGAAGAGAGGGACGCCTCTGGCTGTCCAGTGGTTAAGACTCCATGCTCAGAATGCAATCCCTGGCTGGGGAACTAAGATTCCACATGTTACATGGCCAATAAATGAATAAATAATGAAACTACTATTGCAGAAATATAAGCTCTATATGAAAAGTTATTCCCCACCCGTAGCAACAAAGAGAAATTTACATTTTAATAAATTACATATATACATATAATAACATTAAAATATAAAGTCAGTGGAAAAATATGGAAAAAATTATAAGACCCTTTGGAGGAGATTTTAAAACTTTATTGAGTAATATTAAGAATTAAATAAACAAAAAGTAGATGGGTAAGAATATTCAATATCATAACCATGTCATTCACCTAACATTGGCCCACAGAGATAATTCTATTCCTATCAAGATACCAATAGAGTTTGAAACGTATCTGTAAAAGTTTATTTTAAAACTTGTGTGGGAAAGCAAAGACTAGAAATAGTTAAGATACTAAAATTCTTTAAAAAAATTAAAGATGCAATAAACCACCCTATTAATTGCTGTTTTGGTTATTAACTGCCTTGTAGAAAATTTCAGTGACTCAAAACAACATTTATCTATTAATATTAATCTCTTGATTCCATGAATTAGGAATTTGTACATAGCTTAGCTAGCGTATCATTAAAAGTTCAATCAAAGAAGCAAAATCAGTAGGGTTTATTGCAAAGACTTATTTCAAGGAACTAGCCTACATAATTGTGAGGACTATCTAAGTAAGTCTGAATGGCAGGACATCAGGAATGGAAGATCATATTAGGTCTAAATTCCATAGAAATAGGCAGAGCTGCTGTCCAAAGGTGAAATTTCTTCTCTTCCTTACAAAACATTCAAGCCTACTTTTAAGGCCATCTGAAGGCTTCTCTGGTGGCTCATATAATAAGCAATCTGTTTGCAATGTGGGAGATCTGGGTTCAATCCGTGGGTTGGGAACGTCCCTGGGAGATGGGAATAGCAACCCACTGCAGTATTCTTGCCTGGAGAATTCCATACAGAGGAGCCAGGAGAGCTTTTGTCCATGGCATTGTGAAGAGTCAGACATGACTGAGTGACTAACACACACAACCAATTTAATTAGGTCCAGCGAAATAACCAGAAATACCTATCCTCATTTAGAGTCAACTGATTAGGGGCCTTTATTGCATCTGCCAAATCCTTCCACAGCAACCCCTATAATAGTACTTGACTTAAACAACAACAACAACAACATAAAGTTGACGTATCAGGATGGCATCACAGCTAGGTTTTCTTTCTTGATTCCATGTGGTATCTGTTGGGTTCATTCAATGCTACTCAGCTCAATGCTAATTGGTCTGGAGTGCCCAAGACAACCTCACTGGAATGCCTGGGACCTTGGCAGGAATAGCCAGTAGAATGAATTAAGCCAGTCCCTCTCCCTCTCCATGCAGTCATAAAGGTCTCACCATGTGGCATTTCCATCAGGTAAGTAAGCATCTTACTTGGTGGCACAGTGATTCCTACAGCCTGACTGGAAACTACCAGATATCTAAAAAGTCAAGAACTGGAGTCATAATCCATTGGTCAAAGCAATCACAGGGCAGCACAACTTCTAGCAGAGGGGAATAGATTCTACTGTCTGATGGGAAAAGTGTCACAACTTTTCTGCCATTTTTAATCATCCACAAACATCCAGATGTTTCAAAACAATAGTAGTAAAGAGAATGTGGTATGAGCATAGGGACAGAAAATGAGTGAAGGAAAAGAAAAAGGCCAGAAACAGACTTGCATGGACATGAAATTTGAAATAAAGTAGATGGAACTGAAGATCATTAGACAAGAGATGGACTAAACAATAAACAGCTCTGGATAATGATGTGAAAAACTGAAATTGAATCTCTACTTTAAATCACACATAAAAATCAATTCCACATGGATTAAAGACTTAAAGGTGAAACAAAAAACTTTCAAATTTTAGAACAAGTATAAGAGGAAGGTATTGTTATAAACTTTGGGTGAAAAAGAGTTTTTCACCTAAATCATTCAATTCAGTGCAGCCACTCAGTCGTGTCCACTTCTTTGTGACCCATGGACTGCAGCACACCAGGCCTCCCTGTCCCTCACAACTCCCAGAGTTTACTCAACCTCATGTCCATTGATTCGGTGATGACATCCAACCATCTCATCCTCTGTCAGCTGCTTCTCTTCACGCCTTCAATCTTTCCCAGCATCAGGGTCTTTCCAAGGAGTCAGTTCTTCTCATCAGGTGGCCAAAGTATTAAGAATTTCAGCTTCAGCATCAGTCCTTCCAAGGAATATTCAGGACTGATTTCCTTTAGGATGGACTGGCTGGATCTCCTTGCTGGCCAAGGGACTCTCAAGAGCCTTCTCCAACACCACAGTTCAAAAACATCAATTCTTTGATGCTCAGCCTTCTTTATGTTCCAACTCTCACATCCATACATGACCACTGGAAAAACCATAGCTTTGACTAGATGGACCTTTGTTGGCAAAGTAATGTCTCTGCTTTCTAATATGCTGTCTAGGTTGGTCATAACTTTCCTTTCAAGAAGTAAACATCTTTTAATTTCATGACTGCAGTCACCATCTTCAGCAATTTTGGAGTCCCCCAAAATAAAGTCTCTCACTGTTTTCATTGTTTCCCCATCTATTTGCCATGAAGTGTTGGGACCAGATGTCATGATCTTCGTTTTCTGAATGTTGAGTTTTAAGCCAACTTTTTCACTCTCCTCTTTCACTTTCATTAAGAGGTTCTTTAGTTCTTCTTTACTTTCTATCATAAGGGTAGTATCATTTGCATATCTGAGATTATTGATATTTCTCCTGGCAATCTTGATTCCAGTGTGCTTCATCCAGCCTGGCATTTCACATGATATACTGTGCATATAAGTTAAATAAGCAGGGTGACATATACAGCCTCAATGTACTCCTTTCCCAATTTGGAATCAGTCTGTTGTTCCATGTTCAGTTCTAACTGCTGCTTCTTGACCTGCATACAGATTTCTCAGGAGGCAAATATAAAGCTCTAATCATAGAAGAAAATAATCAATTAGACTGCATTTAACTGAGAACTTGTGTTCATCAAAATATTCCATAAAGAATGTGAAAAAATTAGCCAAAAACTGGAAGATATAAATCATTAAAATTCAGAATGTATTTTAAGACTCTACAAAATAGTAATAAAGGCAAAAAATCCAGGAGAAAATGGGCAAAAGTTGTGCATTAGCATTGCACAGAAGAGGAATCATGAGTTGCCAGTAAACAGAAGGAAAATGGGCTTCCAAGGTGACTCTCATGGTAAGGAATCCACATGTCAATGTAGGTGATGTAAGAGGCACAGGTCTGATCCCTGCGTGGGGAGGACTCCCTGGAGGAGGGCACAGATCACCTGGAAGAAGGCATGGCAAACCATCCCAGTGCTCCTGCCTGGAGAACCCCACAGACAGAGTAGTCATGGGCTACAATCCATGGGGTTCCAGAGAGTCAGACACAACTGAAACAATTTAGCACACATGCATAAGGTAAATGTACAGCTTCATTAGTAAGTCAGTAATCACTGAAGTGCTATTTAATACCAAAGTGTAATGTAATTTTACATCTACTAGATTTCCTAAAGTTAGTAAATCTGGAAATAAGTAAATCTAGTAAAGATGTGGAGAAAATGAAAATCCCCATACCCTCTAGCTGTAGTGTCAATTTGAACAATTATTTGGATAAACAATTTAGCAGTTATTTTGTAAATACAAAAAGAAGCATATTCCATAACTGAGCAATCTATTCACAGGTATTAGTATAGGCCAGGAGTCTTCAAATTGTGTATGTGTAACCCTGGGTACATGAGGAGTTCCTTACAGACACAGATACATTTAAAGGAATAAAGTGTTAGATTCCCATCTTCCATGTGAAATGTATATATTTTGAAGTGATCTGAGAATATGCCTTTATTAGAGGCTACACATTTCATTAGAATTATTTTTCACCTCTTTTCATAAAGTCATCCTTTCTACAACTTTCTTTTTTAAAAAGTAGCTCTCACTCATTTTTTATTTCATAATACATTATTCTAAACAGTATAAACTTCAAGGAAGCCAAATTATTGGAACAATTTAAAATACTGGTGACAGAGAATCTTCTTTTAATGATGGGAGCATTCACAATGAGTTTTTTGATCGCATGGCTTTGCATTTTTCCCAGTCTTGTATATAAATGTGTTTCTATCAAGGACAAAGTGGATATTAGAAATAACACCTACCTCCCATGACACACACACGTACACACTATATATTAGGAGGCAGTGAATACTTACATACATATATATATATATATTGCAGAGTGAGAATAGAGTGTCTAATGACAACTTTCACTCAACAGCCTCACTTTCCCATGCTCTACAAGTGTGAGAAAAGGTATTATACCTGAGGGAAAGACCCTTGATTATGAGAGGAAAGCAAAAAAAGGTGAGGGTAAGAAATGTCAAAGACAACAACAAACAAGAGACAAGGTTTCATCTCTTATCATTCCATTTATCATATAACTAAAATATTCAGAACATTTGAAAATGCACCCTAGAATTAAAACAGTGTGCTTCAGATTGCATGCCCTAACTTTGTCTGGAACTGTTTCTGGATTGGATATTTTACATGATTTCAAAATTTTTAAATGAAAATGTTTATGTTATTTCTGACATCTCAGCATCACATCTTCGAGAAAATGGAACATATATTGGAGACAAAATGTTTTGTATCTTCTTGAACGTTTATTATTCATAAGAAAAACATTTCCCAACATTTTACCAAGAAAAAAAATTATCAGACTCTTTAAAAACATGTTTTATTTTGACTCAGTAATAAATATCCTTTCTGGCACTTATCAACCAGTTTTCTGTTTGCTGAGTTCTTTCTCTGGGAATAAAAAATTCTACTATGCACATGCATACTTAGCAATGATTACTCCAATACTTTGTATAAACTCTTCACTTACTGCTGGCCTAGTATTTTCTCTTATCATGAATTTCCACTGAATTTGTCTCATTTCTGTAGTCAGTGACAGTCACTCTAGAACCATAAACAAATACAAATTAATAATATTTAATTTGTATTAACTTTACACCACCCTTATGGAAGAAAGTGAAGAGGAACTGAAAAGCCTCTTGATTAAAGTGAAAGAGGAGAGTGAAAAAGTTGGCTTCAAGCTCAACATTCAGAAAACAAAGTTCATGGCATCTGGTCCCATCACTTCATGGCAAATAGATGGGGAAACAATGGAAATAGTGGCAGACTTTATTTTTTTAGGCTCCAAANTCTCCCTCAGAGTCCAAAAGTCTGCTCTACACATCTTTGTCTCTTTTACTGTCTTGCATACAGGGTCATCATTACCATCTTTCTAAATTCCATATATGTGTGTTAATATACTGTATTGGTGTTTTTCTTTCTGGCTTACTTCACTCTGTATAATCGGCTCCAGTTTCATCCATCTCATTAGAACTGATTCAAATGTATTCTTTTTAATAGCTGAGTAATACTCCAGTGTTACTTTAAAATGTAAAATTAAAAATATACCAGAAATTATATCACTTAAACTGTTAATTTTTTAAAAATTAGGTGCCAAGTAAAAAATGTATGAAGTCACACAAGTTTTCAAAATTCTGTTTCAGGATATGTGAGCAAAATTTTGACTATATATAAATATATATTTATATGTATATAGATCTTCTTGATCCAGGGATCAAATCCAGGTCTCCTGCATTGTAGGCAGATTCTTAATTGAGGGCTCGTTATATCCGGTAACTTTCTGGGCTAAAAAAAAAAATCAATACACAAACATCACTGTCCAGGTATAGTTTATACATTAGAAGCATATTTATAGCAAAATGGTAATACTAAAACATAAATTAAACAAGGAAAAGAAACCAACCATAGTCAAATCGAGTGTACATACAAAGAAGAAAGGATAATCACTGTATTAACATTAAACTGTGGTAAAAGTAAATATACTTAGCTATAGGCAACAATTTAAATCAAAAATATTACTTGTAGTATGATAATATTTTTACAACGTTTAAAAAACTTAGGATAAAGCAAACATTTGAAAACATTAACATGATAAAATTATCAATATGTAGCTTATAATATGTGGTGAAAAGACATAATTCTTACCCATATGGGACTGTCACAAGAATGAATTAATTAACAATGAACAAAAATAGCTTCCAACATTAGAAATCAAGTTCTGGCCCTGAAGTTTTTTAGGTCCAGTGATGGATTCAGAGGTGTTTATTTTCATACCCCATTTTCTAAATATATTAGCTATTATATAAAAAGTGGATAAAGGCAGAAATTAATATGATTGAGTTTCTTTATAATCTTTGCAACTATTTAGAAACTGAGAGACAAAGTAGGTTTACAACCATTAAGGAGGAATTGTGTCATTTCTCTCTAATGTCAAGCACTGTTCCCCATGACTCACTTCAATCTGTTTCCTCATTCTGCCAGCTGTTCACACAACCACTCTCTTATTTGACATTAACTGATTGATCACTGTTTGCTGGACACCAGACCAATTATTAAAGAAAACATTCTTCAACTCTATTCAGAACCAAGGAATCTATCTGATGCATAAATGCCTTTTTCGTACCATCCCTTAGAACTATTTAGTGTCAAGATCGTCTACATTTTGCCTTTATCTTAATAAAACAAATTGATAGGGATAATTTAAATAAAAAACAAGGCTTTACTTACCTATCACTACGAAACTCACTCTAGGTCATTGAGGAACTGCTACTCTTTGTGACAAAGACCCTTTCTGTTAATCTAATTGTCACCAGTAGCCTGATATATTGTTGTTAGTCACTAAGTTGTGTCTTTTTCTTTGAGACCTCATAGACTGCAGCACACCAGGTTCCTCTGTCCATTGGATTTCCCAGGCAAGAATAATGGAGTGGGTTGCCATTTCCTTCACTAGGGGTCTTCCCAACCCTGGGACTGAACTCATTTCCCCTGCATCGCTTCCCTGAAAGCTCAGTTGGTAAAGAATCCACCTGCAATGCAGGAGACTCCGGTTAGATTCCTGGGCTGGGAAAATCCACTGGAAAAGGAATACACTACCCACTCCAGTTTTCTTGGGCTTCCCTTGTGGCTCAGCTGGTAAAGAATCCTCCTACAATGAGGGAGACCTGGGTTCCATCCTTGGGTTGGGAAGATCCCCTGGAGAAAGGAAAGGTTATGCACTTCAGTATTCTGGCCTGGAGAATTCGACGGACTGTATAGTCCATGGAGTCGGAAAGATTCGCACAGGACTGAGCAACTTTCACTTCACTTCACTCCTGCGTTGCAACTGGATTCATTAGCACTGAACCACAATGGAAGCACAGGCCTGATACATGGCCTGAGATATACATTACTTGTATGCCCCACCTCATTCCAAAACATATTTGAAATTTAGCAATTATTGAATAAACAATGAGACATAGGATTGAGCACTATTCCTTTCTGCCAACTGGCATACAAATACCTTTTTGCCAGCATATGCAGCATTTTGATTAGTGAAAGGATGCTCATTGAACAGACATTTTTATTATTAAAGTAGTTATTTTAGCAAAAACAGACTTCTGTCATTTATTTTTTTACATTTAAGGGTTTCATATTTGCTACAGAAAATTATAAAAGCAAAAAAGAAAAACTATGTACTTTAACTTCAGATTTTCAATAATAGTCAAAATTTTAAATATTTTGTCTCCTACAGATTCATATTTACTCATATGCAAATATGTGTTAATATGGGAATGGTAAAACCTATGCTTTATGGCTTCCTTACCAGTTCTTTCTCCTTTTCGTTTCTTGATTCAGCATGATCCAGAATATTCTGAACAGAATTTAGACTCATTCCCTAGGAGCCATGTTTTTGTATTTAGACATTTTATAATGTACACATTTATTTGTTTTTTTTAATTTTATTTTAATTTTTACTTTATTCTACTTTAAAATACTGTATTGGTTTTGCCATACATACAGTAAAATTACTAACATTTTCAGCACAGCAATGTTAGAAAACATGAGAGAAGCTGAGTTTTAGATTTGGAAAAGATTCAGTATTTAGAGTTTAGAGTGTTCATTAACTGGGATCATTTTCCCGTTATCAACAATATTATTTAATTTCTTGTGATAAAGTGTCTCTTTATTTCAGCAATTACTACTTATCTGAGACAATATTTTTGAAAAAACAAAAAATAAAAATCAATTGCAAATTTCCTGGTATTACAGTGTATCAATAATAACAGTATAAAGATACACAGTAAAAACAGAAGCTAAATGGCCATCCTTCATTATCCATCACAACAGAAACTCTAGGATGATCCTAATCAATGAGTTTTCTGAGTTAATTCCCATTTACAAATAGTATTCCCAGCTTAGTCTATCTAATATAAATTATATGCTTTCCTGTTTTTATGTTGCTGTTGTTGTTGAGTCACTAAGTGGTTCCTGACTATTATGAGACACCCTGGACTGTAGCCCAGCAGGCTCCTTCTGTCCATGGGATTACCCAAGAATATTGGAGCAGAATGCCATTTCCTTCTCCAGGGGATCTTCCTGACACAAAGATCAAACTCCTGTTCTCTGCATTGGTAAGTGGGTTCTTTACCACTAAGCCATCAGGGAAGCCCACTTTCTTGTTACATTTTCTTATGAATAGTACTTACACATATTTCTACACAGAAATTGGAGAAAGAATCCAGTATCTCAGTTATCAGTTGGAGTTAGAATATCCTGCCTGTGATAGAATTTAGGAATAAAAGAATGGCAATGAGAAGTAGAACAGGAAAGAGGAGAGAGAAAGAGACAGAGACTGAGAGAGATGGATATTTTGTTAGCTTTCTTTCAGTTCAGTTCAGTCATTCAATCATGCCCAACTCTTTGCCACCCTATGGACCTCAGCACGCCAGACCTCCCTGTCCATCACAAAATCCTGGAGTTTACTCAAACTCACGTCCATCAAGTTGATGATGTCATCCAACCATCTCATCCTCTGTCGTCCCCTTCTCCTCCTGCCTTCATCCACCATCAGGGTTTTTTCAAATGAGTCAGCTCTTCACATCAGGTGGCTAAAGTATTCGAATTTCAACTTCAACATCAGTCCTTCTGATGAGCATTCAAGCCTGATCTCCTCTAGTATGAACTGATTGGATCTCCTTGCGAATCTCCAGAGTCTTCTCCAACACCATAGTTCAAAAGCATCAGTTTTTCGGCACTCAGCTTTCTTTATAGGCCAACCCTCACATGCATACATGACTACTGGAAAACCATAGCCTTCAGTAGATGGACCTTTGTTGGCAAAGTTATGTCTCTGCTTTTTAATATGCTGTCTAGGTTGATCATCTGATGCGAAGAGTTGACTCATTGGAAAAGACCCTAAAGCTGAGAAGGACTAGGGGCAGGAGGAGCTGGGGATGATGGAGGATAAGATGGCTGGATGGCATCACTGACTTGATGGACAAGGGTTTGGATAGACTCGGGGTGTTAGTGATGGACAGGGAGGCCTGGCATGCTGCGATCTGTGGGATCACAAAGAGTCAGATATGACTGAGCAACTGAAGTGAACAGAACTAGGTTAATCAAAACTTTCCTTCCAAAGAGTAAGCATCTTTTAATTTCATGGCTGCAGTCACCATCTGCAGTGATTTTGGAGTCCCCCAAAAAATAAAGTCAGCCACTGTTTCCACTGTTTCCCCATCTATTTGCCATGAATTGATGGGACTGGATGTCATGATGTTAGTTTTCTGAATGTTGAACTTTAAGCCAAACTTTTCATTCTCCTCTTTCACTTTCATCAAGAGGCTCTTTAGTTCTTCACTTTCTGCCATAATGGTGGTATCATCTGCATATCTGAGGTTATTGATATTTCTCCCAGCAATCTTGATTCTAGCATTCTAGGTTTAAATCTGTCAGCATGATTGCTATTTGTTTTGTCTGTTCATAGTTCTCTCATCCCTCTTTTTCTGTTTTCTGGATTGATTATATTGAATGATTCAATTTTCTGTCCTTAGCTGGATTATTAACTGTAACTCCTTGTGCTATTTTAATACTTACTTTCAGATACATAGGACTTCCCTGGTGGCTCAGATGGTGGGAGACCTGGGTTTGATCGCTGGGATGGGAAGATCCTCTGGAGAAGGAAATGGCAACCCACTCAAATACTCTTGCCTGGAAAATCCCATGGATGGAGGAGCGTTGTAGTTTATAGTCTATGGGGTAGCGAAGAATTGGACACAACTGAGCAACTTCTCTTTCTTTCTTTCTTCCCTTTTCTTTCAGATACATAATATACATCTTTAACTTATCTTTAATAATCTATATTTAAATGATATAATCCCACTGCACATCTATATAACAAACTTTTAACAGTATTTTTTCATATGTTTGCTTTAATACTATTGCTGTCATACATTTTACTTCTGCATGTGGTTTAAACTCTATAATGCACTGTTGCATTTGCTATAAGCAAAAATTACTTTTTAAAAACATTTATTGATATTTACCCTACACTTATTATTTCTGTCACAAAGTAGATGACAAGATACAAAGATTTATTAAATTGCATATCTATATTACATAAAGACAATAGAGTGATGGGGTTTTATCTTTCCTCTATTTTACTTTAATATACTTACATTAATTTTATAAGGATAAAGCAGTTAATATGCCTTCAATTCATTCTGTTTATGGGAAGTATAAAAATGTTTGAGGTATAATAAAATATTTAGTGGAAAAGAAAGAATAAAGATATGTTATATGGCCATAATTACTATTATGTTCAAAATAAAAAGCAATCGTTATGAACTTATACATGAAGTCTGATTGGTACCACTTTACTGAGCTTCTGCAGACTGGGACAAGATGGGGTGGAGTGGGACACCAGACTGCAGAAATAGCATCGACCATCTGCTGGGTATCTCAAATCCTAAAAGAGGAAATTACTCTTCCTGCCATATCTAAACCTTTTCCGTGATACACAGAATGAATGCTGATTGAGAAGAAACTAAAATGGCAACAGTCAAAAAACAACGAGCTTCATGAGGGAGCTACAGCATTAACTGGATAAGCAGATGTCACTAGGGTGTGACAAGTCCTACAAAATACAGACGAGGGAGCAGAAGAGTTAACTGAATAAAGATTTCTTTTGAGTACTTTGACTACAAATTGTTTTAAGATTAAGAGTATGTGTGTTAAGTCACTTCAGTCATGTCTGACCCTTTGCGACCCTATGGACTATAGCCCACAAGGCTCCTCTGTCCACGGGATTCTCCAAACAAGAATACTGGAGTGGGTTGCCATGTCCTCCTCCAAGGGATTTTCCCAACCGAGGGATCGAACCTGCATCTTCTGCAACTCCTGCATTACAGGCAGATTCATTACCTCTGAGCCACTGGGGAAGCCCAAAGCCTAAGTAACATGGCCTTCAAATATTTTTCAAATAAAAATTTATGTCAGAGTGTAAATCAGCATGGTACACAAATGGTATAAAGCATATCAAGAAAGACAAGCAAAGTTTGGAGGAATAGGAATCTAGGATGAGTTATTAATATAACTATGAGTACTTTTTAACCACTGTTCCTATTTTACATACCCATTATAGTTTATAAAACATATTTGTACCAATGTAATCTTCATAATAGACATACATAGACTCATTTCAGATTGGTATTCAATAATTTGCAATAGATTCTTTTGCTGTGGTTTTAAAGTCCCATATGAAGGAGACTTTAAAATGCGACAGAAAGTTACTGGCTTGCTGGACTCCCTGGGCCTACGCAAACAAGAGTGTTTTTGCCTAGAGTGGGAGAAAGCAGATAAGTTCTGTCCTTTACGGAATGCTGTTTTAATAAGATTGCTTTCCAAAAAAAAAAAAAAATAGTGACAGCACAAAAAGCTGACAGAATTTGTTATTGAAAGATGAGCGTTTGAGTATTCTTAGCCTAATCTTTGCTTTTTCCCACAAAAACCTTTAAAAGTTGAAAGTGAAAGTGAAGTCGCTCAGTTGTCTCCGACTCTTTGCGACCCCATGGACTGTAGCCTACCAGGCTCCTCTGTCCATGGGATTTTCCAGGCAATAGTACTGAAGTGGATTGTCATTTCCTTCTCCAGGGGATCTTCCCAACCCAGGGACTGAATCCGGGTTTCCCGCATTGCAGACAGATGCTTTACCGTTTGAGCCACCAGGGAAGTCCACACTTCCCTAATTTAAGGAAATTAAACACAATATATGTAAAGCTTCCTTTGGTGTCTAGGAGCCACCTTTATGATTCTCAGTACATCTCCGGAGAAGTGGCTCTTCTCTTGGAATGACTAAAGTGTGTGGAATACACTTTACAGACATTCTCTCAGGATACCATGTTTTCTCTATCTTCTTCTTCCTCACAGTTGGGATAACCCATATGTCAATTTCTAGTATCATCTTGTAATTTTACATTTGTTATACAGTGAACCACTTCCCTGGTGTCCCAGGGCAGAGAATCTGCCTGCCAGTGCAAGAAACATGGGTTCGATCCCTGGGTAGGGAAGATCCCGTGGAGAAGGTAATGACAATCCACTGCAGTGTTCTTGCCTGGAAAAATACCATGGACAAAGGAGCCTGCCAGTCCACAGTTTGGTTTGGTTCAGTTCAGTCGCTCAGTCATGTCCGACTCTTTGCAACCCCATGAATCGCAGCACGCTAGGCCTCCCTGTCCATCACCATCTCCCGGAGTTCACTCAGACTCACGTCCATCGAGTCAGTGATGCCATCCAGCCATCTCATCCTCTGTCATCCCCTTCTCCTCCTGCCCCCAATCCCTCCCAACATCAGAGTCTTTTCCAATGAGTCAACCCTTCGCGTGAGGTGCCAAAAGTACTGGAGTTTCAGCTTTAGCATCATTCCTTCTAAAGAAATCCCAGGGTTGATCTCCTTCAGAATGAACTTGTTGGATCTTCTTGCAGTCCAAGGGACTCTCAAGAGTCTTCTCCAACACCACAGTTCAAAAGCATCAATTCTTCAGCGCTCAGCCTTCTTCACAGTCCAATTCTTCACATCCATACATGACCACTTCACGGGGTTGCAGAGTCAGACAGAACTTAGCAACTAAACAAAAACAAAAAAATATGTATACAATATACATTGTATCAGTTGTCTACTAGAATCACTCAAAGTTCTTAAAACACCTTATTTTGCACATAACCCTAATCCAATAGTGCTTTCACTTAGATGTGTGAATACATACATATATAGCACCATGAAATTTTTCCCCTAGAGCTCAGGTTCCCCCTCTGGCTCATATGTGCACTTTTTCTCTCTTTCCCTCCCTGCTTTTACATCTCTCCCTTTCCTTCCCCTGTCTTTCTCCCTTTCTACTTCTTCCCTCCCTCCCTTTCTCTTTTTTCCTTCTTATTGGAGGCGTTATTTTGACTCCAATAAAGAGAAGCTGCTGCTAGTCTAAGAAATTATAGAAACATTCTACTTACCTTAAGGTACATATTCCTTTAGCCTATTCCTGACTTAAGAACTGTATCAACAGACCACAGGATCCAAGACACTCAGACCTAAGAAACCCATTTGTGAGTTCTGACTAACCAGCAACACAAAATTCACACAACCTTTTCCCTAACTATATTGGCCACCCATTCTCATTGCTCCTTTGGCTGTGAACCCTAAGAGTCACAAAAGGAAAGGACAGGAAGCTTGGGAGTCAGCTCCTTGTTTCCCAAGTATGCCAGGCTGCAGGCAGCTCCTAAGGATCATGGCCAGTTCTTAGAACCTGGCACTTAGTTCAAGGGCTTTTTGGAGCTCAGAAGCATTTGGCTAAATAACAGTGGAAGCAACTGGCATAGTTTTTTTTTATGGGAACTACATTAGCTAAGACATGCTGAGATGCCTAAAAGTGAATTGTCTTCTCATACCACTGATGATTGTTTAACCCAGACTCTCCTGTGGCTCTTAATCCTCCATCCTTTTAATCATGAAGGTAGATTCCTCAGCTTTTGAGTATTTTCTTTTCAAGTCTAAAACCACTGTATTTTCTTTGAGAATTTCCTCATATGTAACAACATGCCATTAAGAGACCAATGATTGCTTGTGTCTTAGTTTTCAATGGGAGATATACCAGAATTACTAAGAAAAAATTTCAAAACTTGTACTTCCTGCACACAGATATGCCCTGTTGACAAAGGAAGTAGGGGAAAAGGAAAGTGTGACTGGTGACTGTGCATTCTGACTGAAATTCCTGAATAACTCATGCCTTCTCATCACTCAGAAAGAGACTGCCCTTGTGAATCAGGAAACCCAGATTTGAGTGAGAGCTCTGCCATTCTTCATTAATTTATTCATTCGGAGTGAGTATTTCCTGTCAGGCACTGGGTTAAGTTCTAAGTATGGAGTGATAAACAAAACAGAGAAGCTCACTGACTTATAAATTTAAAGTCTAGTTGGTCTGACAGATATTTAGCAGATGATCACCTTAAATATAATTAAATTTGAGATGCACATAAAGGGAAAATACTGTGTGCTCTGAGAATCTCAGCCATGTCACTGCAGAGAAGTAATCAGGCCTCTGTGTCTCAGCATCACCATCTGCATGATGGCATAATAAAGACTTAGCAAATGACCATACTCAACATATAATAAGAATACTGAGAGAAAACAGATGTATGAGCCAGAAAATTTCATGTGGTAAATAAAAATCAATGTTTACTATAAGTTAGAGAATATTTCTGTTTAAATGCACAGTAACCCACATCTTCCCCTTTAGCTAGCACGTGTATTATGGTGGCCCTGCCACCAGAAAGAAGAAAGGCACAGTGTATAGAGGTATCCTCAGGGAGTACTACA
Organism: Neotragus pygmaeus; assembly: GCA_006410875.1. Classification (NCBI taxonomy): domain Eukaryota; kingdom Metazoa; phylum Chordata; class Mammalia; order Artiodactyla; family Bovidae; genus Neotragus; species Neotragus pygmaeus. Next base: position 62,438 of record SJYV01039982.1, on the reverse strand, counting down.
GTGGATGCAGCCCCATTTAAAGGAACTGTTAAATGATGACTAAATACAAACTGTTCTAATTACATATTATACTCAACACACTACCTCAAACTTTAGTGGATTAATATAGTTTAAGAATTCAGGAAGGGCTCACCTGAAAGACTGTTCTGCTCCCAGAAGAATGCCACATCATTGGCAGTCACTCAGTAATAATATTCAGCTGGTGGCTGCATTGGAACGGAAGATTCAAGTCCAACTCCTTCCAAGTAAGTCTCGAAGACTTGGCTCCATGGACCCCTTTCTCCCTTCACGCAGTCCTGCTCTTTTCATGGTCACCATATTGGGCTGCTTACAGGGTAGATTATGAATCTAGGCTGAGAATTCCGAGAAATAAAGTAACAGCTATCAAAGTACTAGGGCTTCCCTAATAGCTCAGTTGGTAAAGAATTCACCTGCAATGCAGGAGACTCCGGTTTGATTACTGGGTCTGGAAGATCCTCTGGAGAAGGGAAAGGCTACCCACTCCAGTATTCTGGCCTGGAGAATTCCATGGACTGTATAGTCCATGGGGTCGCAAAGAGTTGGACATGACTAAGTGACTTCACTTATTGCAGTATTAAGCCTGGCCCCAGAAAGAAGCATTGTGACATAGTTACAGTACGGCATCAGTCAAAGCAGTCTGCCCAAATTCAAGAGAAGGAGAAATCAATCTCACTTCTCTAAGGAAAGAATGTTAAAGAATTTGCAGCCATCTTTAATCTGCTATATAACTAGGAACAATCAACTGTAGGTTAATTCTTATCTCTGTTGGCTTCCACCCTGAATTAGCCATCCTTGTTTTCACAATATATATAGACCTAAGAGCACTCTGGCATTTATATTAAATTTATAACAGGGAGATAACAGGAAAATGGATTTTTCCCCCTAAGCCCCATTACAGGAGTGACTGGAGAAAGAAATCTGAAACCGCTCCTCAGATGCACAAACATAGATGACATATTCAATCCACAAGCAAAGATGATGAAGAGTGTAGTTCGCATTGAAAATTTCTCTTTCTTGCATTGAGTGCAAAAATTGTTTTCTTTTTCCATTTGATAATTTATAGAAAAGGAGAAAAGCAAAAAATCTTAAGTGACTATTTTCTTATGTTCAATTCTGACTGAAAAGGGGATTTTTAGTATGCTCATTATGATTAATTGACAAGTGAATTTGGAGATCTTAAGGAGTTTATGATGACAGAATTTAAATTGTAGTATATTTATATTTGCTATATAAAATGTACAAAAATTTGAGCTTTAACCTCAAGGAAAAAGTCTGGCATAAAACAGCAGCTTGGATTTTGGAGTCACATAGATTCGAGTGAGCAAAGCATTTCTGCCACATAGGAACTGTGAGACTGTCAATACATACTTGAGCTTTCATTTCATCAACACCATTGTGGCTGGAGAAACAAAATTAATTGTGCCTGACACCAACTAAATTTTCAGGAACTTTTTGCCAAGAGAACGAATGAAATCACAGTATCAAAATAATCATCTGAAAAAATAAAATTTCATCAAGAAAATTCTAAGATAATAGAAGAGAGTAACTAAGGTTTATTAAGTACCTGCTTATGATAGGCCTCACAGAAATTGCTGGAGGGAAATATGAAAAATACAGGCTTTATTCTCAAAGAAAAGCATGTTACACAAGGGCTTCAAGAGAGAAAAACATGGTATGCCCTGGAAATACAGATGCCTCTGGACTACAGGTCCTAGACAGGGACACGTGGGCTGGCACCTGCATGTATTTTTAAGAACAGGTGGAAATCAAATGAAAAGTAGAGAAGAGAAGAGGCAGGCAGAAAGATTACTGTGCAAAAAGTTCCATTTAAACATTGTTGAGATTAGGGCTAAGAAGTGGGGGAAAATGACCCTGCAAGTCTGTATTACTTTTTCATCTTTGGATCCTTGGCAATAAGACTAGTTCCTGGCATATAGTGGGTACTCTATATAAAGGGAAACAGGGAAGGGAAATGTGAGGTACCTGATGAGTTTCGTACTCGTTCTAATGACTTTGGATATTATACTGAAGGCCCTGGGGACAGGTTGAAGTATTCCAAGTGAGGCCAATGAGATGACATTCCTCTTTCCTAACTACTCAGTTGACAACATTCTGGGGAAAAAAAGCTGAAGCAGATCTAATATATGCAATGGACAGTTAGGGATTATAGTAAACTTCCTCTTGTGGGCTGATAAACTTTCAAAAAAATTAAGGCAGATGTAAGATTGTCTGTTTCATCTGAGCAGAGAAAACTCAAATCTGCTTCCACAGTCGCCTTGACTATGAAGCTCAGACATGGGTCAGAGTACCAGACAGCTCACAGTACATTTCTATTGACCTGCCTGGTGCTCTCCTGGCTAACAAAACTCTCCTGATAAAGTGACAATTTGGTTTCTAAGCACGTTTTTGCTGTGAGAAGATGTGTGAAGAGCAGACCAATAGAAACTATCTTGTACAAAGGTCCTTTTTTTTTTTCAATGTCTTTTCAGCTTCTTTGGAGATTTTGCTCTAAGCTCTGGTTATCGGTAACTTCTCACACTCAAAGGTTCAATCGAAGAAAACACGAGTTTGTACATGGTTCTCATCATGGCAAAATAGCAGTGTCTACTTGAAACTTTAAGACTGCAGATGAAAGGGGACTGGACATCAAGTCACTAGTGCATCTGGCTGTCAGGTGGAAAATGGCAACTGGTCAGCTGGATGAAATGACTTACAAGCCACTCTCACAAAGTCAAATATTTATCTAAATGTCCTCAGAACATAATCGTGTCCTCAGAATATAATCAGTCTTATTTTTGGCTTTTCACTTACTTGAGTTACATCCATTAATTCAGTCAACAAATAACTCTTGAGAGCCTATTGCCCCACTCTAGATGTGGAAAGTAAAATAACTAAATTAAAAAAGGCCCCGTTTTCACTGCACTACTTCTTGGAAATTTAGTTAGGGCAATCTTCTCATGACTTCTGAAATACAATCTAATTAGTCCTACTCTCACACTTGGTTTGTGCCCTCATTCTCAGAATAAACAATTCTACAGTTCAAAGATTTACCCTTTATCTCTTCTGTGAGTCTTTCTTATTATTCTGGCTCCAAATAATTGCTTCGTTTCACAAATTTTAGCTCTTGGTTATATAATGTGTTACTTTCTCACTGATACATCACCTGAAAGAACATACACAGATACATACTTCAACTGTGAATTTTTGAAAGTTGGCATATAAAGAAATGAACAAAAGAGAAGAAAGGAAATTCTACTGCTCATCATCCTCTAAAGAACATATAAAGCTGTCACAGGGGAGAACAATGGAACTGTTCTCTACCCTCCAGCTGAAATACTCCAGAAATAGGAGATTAAAATGTGATTTGATACTCAATTCCATGCCTGAAAGAAAGTATGCTGTGGGTTTTATGAACAACTTGGCAGTAGGCTCAGGCTTAGGAGATAGTCTGAAAACCCTATCTATCATTATTATCTATAAATTGAGTAACACAAAAGAGGAAGCAAAGTCAAATAGGACACAGAAAACAAAAAATACTGAGACTTTTGTAGTGTAAAAATTTTTACTCCACTTCCTCATCTCAGTTTCCCATCCACTGTCTGAACACTCCCTTTACCTCCCAAAGAGCCTGAAAATATGTTTTCACTCTTCACAGGGTAAGATTTTCAATCTCCTTTCCTCTTATATCAAAATATCAAAGGAATTGCTGTCTTTCTACTTTGCCCTGTCATATGAACACTCAAGAGGAAAAAAGAGTGCTTCGCATTCTTTTAAGTAGTGAATTCCCCTCAGTCCATTAAGAGCTGAGCAGAACATTTGCTTGAGAGTTGTCAAAAAGGTCAAATGTTATGGAGGAATACTGTAATGTATATGATTATAAAAGATTTCATTTAATCCAATCATTTGTAATCACAAAAACTCATTTTCCACAACCATCAGTCAACTCAACTGAATATTTTATAACCTATATACATACCATCACTTAAAAACAGAACAAATTAGTGTTATTTCAATTACAACTCTAGGAACTTTCAAGTTATATGTAATAAAAAAAAAGGTTTTTAATATTGGCACTGATCAATAATGAGTTCCTTTTTAATTAGAAATTAAATGTAAGAACTATTTAAGACTGTACTAATTTTTAGAAGGTATGCTAGAAATTGTCGGTGGGGATGGATGCTAAATTAAACATGAACTGAAATGCCTGGGATACCTAGTAGTGTCTTAAAGTATTGAGTAAATGAATATATAATTGCTATTTCCAATAAGTTTTGATGGGAAGAAAATTGGACTAAAATTCTTTGGCACTGTCAAAGTTATCCCACATGAACTTGCTTGTTCCTTAAGTTCCTCCTGAAAGAAAATGTCCCTGCCTTGAGTAGAATTCAGCCCAAAGCAAGACAATTCTTCAAGTAAGCACTTAATCATCAGCAGTGGCTGACCCAAGGCCATCCTAGCCAACTTGCAAAAGGGCAATGAAAAAAAATTTATCTGAGATTGGCTGAAGTGGGGAGTAGTATTATTTTGAGTTGCTTATTTGTTTGATTTCTATGCAAGGGTCAAAAAGAAAAAAAAAAACTAAACTAAAACTCTCACTTTTTTACCATTCCAGTATTAATTATGATATAATTGACATACAGCACTATGTAAATTTAAGGTATGCAGCATAAAGATTTGCCTTACAATCATGAAATGATTATCACAGTAAGTTTAGAGAATATCCATCATCTAATACAGATCCAAAATTAAAGCAACAGGAAATATATTTTCTCTTGTGGTAAATCTTTAGGATTTACTCTCTTAACAACTTCATATGCAATATCTAGCAGTGTTAATTATCCTCATCTGTTGTACATTACATCCCTTATTTACTTTATAAATGGAATTTTGTACCTTGTGAAGTCCTTTGTCCAATTCCCCTCCACCTCACCCACTGCCTCTGATAACCACAAATCTAATCTCTTTTTCTATGAGTTTCTTTACTTCTGAAGCATAAGTGACCTAGAGCACCATGTTAGTTCCTGATACACAACAGTGATTTCATAATTCTATATATTTCAAAATAATCATCATTCTAAGTCTAGTTCCCATTTGTCACCATATAAAAGTATTACATAATCATTGACTGTATTCCCTACACTATAAATTTCATACTGGTGACATTTGTTTTTCAGCTGGAAGTTTTTACCTCTTCAGTTCAGTTAAGTTCAGTCACTCAGTCGTGTCCGACTCTTTGCGACCCCATGAACCACAGCATGCCAGGCCNCTGTCTAGGTTGGTCATAACTTTCCTTCCAAGAAGTAAGCATCTTTTAATTTCATGGCTGCAATTACCATGTGCAGTGATTTTGGAGCCCAGAAAAATTAATTCAGGCACTGTTTCCCCATCTATTTCCCATGAAGTGATGGGACCGGATGCCATGATCTTAGTTTTCTGTATGTTCAGCTTGAAGGCGACTTTTCACTCTCCTCTTTCACTTTCATCAAGAGGTTCTTTAGCTCTTCTTCATTCTCTGCCATAAGGGTGGTGTCATCTGCATATCTGAGGTTATTGATTTTTCTAGTGGCAATCTTGATTCCAGCTTATGCTTCCTCCATTCCAGCGTTTCTCATGATGTATTCTGCATATAAGTTAAATAAGCAGGGTGACAATATACAGCCTTAATGTACTCCTTTTTTCTATTTGGAACCAGTCTGTTGTTCCATATCCAGTTCTAACTGTTGCTTCCTGACCTGCATATAGGTTTCTGAAGAGGCAGGTCAGGTGGTCTGGTATTCCCATCTCTTTCAGAATTATCCACAGTTTATTGTGGTCCATACAGTCAAAGGCTTTGGCATAGTCAATAAAGCAGAAATAGATGTCTTTCTNCCTGACCTGCATATAGGTTTCTCAAGAGGCAGGTCAGGTGGTCTGGTATTCCCATCTCTTTCAGAATTATCCACAGTTTATTGTGGTCCACACAGTCAAAGGCTTTGGCATAGTCAATAAAGCAGAAATAGATGTCTTTCTGGAACTCTCGTGCTTTTTCGATGACCCAGCATATGTTGGAAATTTGATCTCTGCCTTTTCTAAAACCAGCTTGAACATCAGGGAGTTCACAGTTCGCCTATTGCTGAAGCCTGGCTTGGAGAATTTTAAGCATTACTTTACTAGCGTGTGAGATGAGGGCAATTGTACAGTAGTTTGAGCATTATTTGGCATTGCCTTCCTTTGGGGTTGGAATGACAACTGACCTTTTCCAGTCCTGTGGCCACTGCTGAGTTTTCCAAATTTGCTGGCATATTGAGTATAGCACTTTCACAGCATCATCCTTCAGGATTTGAAATAGCTCCACTGGAATTCCATCACCTCCACTAGCTCTGTAGTGATGCTTCCTAAGATCCACCTGACTTCACATTCCAGGATGTCTGGCTCTAGGTGAGTGATCACACCATCTTGATTATCTGGGTGGTGAAATCTTTCTCATTTATTACTGTCTTCCACCATGCACCCTTTTCTCCTTTGGCCACCATCTGTTTTTTCTCTGTATCTATGATTCTATTTCTGTTTTGTTATGTGTGTTCATTTTTTTTTAAGATTCCACGTAAAAGTGAAATAATGTAATATTTTTCTTTCTCTGATTATTTCACTTAGTATAATACCTTCTAGGTTTATCGATGCTGATGCAAATGGTAAGATTTTATTCTTTTTATGGTTATTATTCCATTTTATATGTATACCACATTATTTATCAATTCATGTATTGATGGACACTTAGATTGCTTCCGTATCTTGAAAATGAAATCGAAACATTTGCTTAGTTGTGTCTGACTCTTTGCGACCACATGGACTGTAGCCTGACCAGGCTCCTCTGCCCATGGCATTCTGCAGCTAAGAATACTTGAGTGGGTTGTCATTTTCTCTCCATGGGACCACTGGACTGGGATTGAACCCAGGTCTTCTGCATCGCAGACAGATTCTTTGCCATCTGAGCCACCAGGGAAGCCCAGTTATTTTAAATAACATTGTAATGAACCTAAGTGTGCAGTCATATTTTTAAATTAGTGTTTTCATTTTCTCCAGATACTCAGGAATAAAATTGTGGGATAATGCAATAAACTGTTGTTTGTTTTTTTTTTAATTTTTTGAGAAACTATCTTGCATAGTGGCTATACCAATTTATATTAACACCAACAGTGCACAAAGATTCCCCTCTCACCAAATCTTTGCAAATACTTAGTATTTTTTCTGTCTGATAACAACCATTCTGATAGGTGTGTGATAATAACATTATGGTGCTAACTTGTATTTCCCTGATGTGTAGGGATATTGAGCATTTTTTTTCATGTGTCTATTGGCTACTTGCATATCTTCTAAAAATATTCAAGTCTTTGATTTTTTAAGTGCATTGTCCATTTTTATGATGTTGAACTGTATGAGTTCTTTGTAATTATGAATATTAAACCTTCATCAGGTATATAATTTGAAAATTCTCCCATTCGATAGGCAGACTTTTTTTGTTTTGTCAATATTTTTCTTGTATGCAAAAGTTTTTTGGTGTGATGTAGTCTAATTTGTTTATTTTTGTTTTTGTGTCCCCTTGACTGAGAATACATTCACAAAATATATTTCTCAGACTGCTGTTAGAGAGCACACTGCTTTTTGTCTTATAATTTCAGGTCTTCCATTTAGGTGTTTACTCCACTTTTACTTTATTTTGGTATATGGTAGGAGAAATTATTACTTTTTAATTGTTTTGCAGGTAGCTGTCCAGTTTTATTAATACCATTTATTGACGAGACTGTTGTTTACCCATTTTGTATTCTTGTTTCCTTTATTGCAGATTAATTGCCCATAAAAGTGTGAGTTAACCTCTGCACTTTCTATTCTGTTCCATTGATTCATGTGTCTATTTTTGTGCAAGTACAATATTATTTTGATTATTGTAGCTATCTTATATTCAGAAATCAGGGAGCATGATACTTCCAGTTTTGTTCTTTTTTCTTAAGATTCTTTGGGTTATTTGGGGGTCTTTGTGCTTTCATATAAATTTTAGAACTATTTATTTCAGTTCTGTGAAAAATGCCCTTGGTATTTGATAAGGATTACACTGAATCTGTAGACTGTCTTTGGTATTAATAGTATAGCCACTTTAATAATACTAATTCTTCTAATTAATGAGCAAGGTATGTTTCCACCTGTTTGTGTCATCTTTAATTTCTTACATCAACATTATATAGTTTTTAGAGGACAGAGTTTTCATCTCCTTAATTAGACTTATTCTTAGGTATTTTATTTTTTTATGTGATTGTAAACAGGATTGTTTTCTAAATTTCTCTAACAGTTCACTAAAAATGTTTAGAAATATAACATATTTGTTTATTAATTTGTTTAATTACTGCATCTTAATCTAATCATTGATGAGTTCANTATTCTTAGGTATTTTATTTTTTTATGTGATTGTAAACAGGATTGTTTTCTAAATTTCTCTTTCTAACAGTTCACTAAAAATGTTTAGAAATATAACATTTGTTTATTAATTTGTTTAATTACTGCATCTTGATCTAATCATTGATGAGTTCAACTATTATTTTGGTGGTATATTTAAGATTTTATATGTATAATATCAGGTTTCCCAGGTGGTGCCAGTGACAAAGAACCCACCTGCCAGTACAGGAGACATAAGAGACTAGGGTTTGATCCCTGGGTCAAGAAGGTCCCCTGGAGGAGGCCATGGCAACCCACTCCAGTATTCTTGCCTGAAGAAACCAAAGGACAGAGGAGTTTGGCAATATTGAGTGCATAGGATCACAAAGTGTTGGACACAACTGAAGCAACTTAGCACACACAATGCACAGTATCAGTCTTCCCTTGTGGCTCAGATGGTAAAGAATCCTCCTGGAATGCAGGAGACCTGGGTTGGGTTATCTGCAAACACTGACAGTTTTATTTCTTCAGACCAATTCGGACACCTTTAATTTCTTTTTCTTATCTGACTGCTGCTTTAGGACTTCAAATATTACACTGAATAAAAATGGTGAGAGTGAGAATCCCTGTCTTACTGCTAATCTTAGATAAAATGCTTTCATCCATTAATATGGGATGTTAGCAGTGGGCTTGTCATATATGGTCTTTATTATGTTGAGGTATGTTCCCTCTATGTCCATGTTGCTTAGAATTTTTATCATGAATGGATGTTGAATTTTGTCAAAAGCTTTTTTATTGAGATTAGCCATATGTTTTTTATTCTTTAGTTTGTTAATGTGGTATATGACACTGATTGATACGTGGATATTGAACAGTAACTTGCATGCCTGGGATTAAATCTCACTTAATCAAGTATGGTCCTTTTAATGCATTATTTTAAGGCACTATTGCATTTAGTTTCTTATATTTTATTGAGGATTTTTATATCTATGTTTATCAGTATTATTGAACTGTAATTGTCCTATATTTTAGTATCTTTGTCTGATTTTAGTATCGGTTGATGCTGGCTTTATAAAATGAGTGCAAAAGCACTCCTTCCTCTGTAACTTTTTGGAATAGTTTGTGAAAGTTTGGGTATTTACTCTTCTCTAAATGTTTAGTAGAATTCACCTGCGAAGCTCTCTGGTGCTGAAAGCTTGTTTGTTAGGAGTTTTTCCATTACTGATTCAACTTCACTACTGGTAACTGATCTGTTCGTATTTTCTATTTCTTCTTAATTTAGTCTTGGGAGACTGTACATTTCTGGGAATTTGTCTGTTTCTTCTAGGTTGTCCATTTTATTGTTGTATAATTATTCACAGTATCACTTATAAGCATTGATATTTTTCTGATGTCAGTTATAACTTCTTTTTCATGTCTGATTTTATTTACTTGGACACAATTTTTTTCTAGATAGACTGGTTACAGTTTTATCCATTTTTTTAAGTTTTCAAAGAACCAGCCATTATTTTCATTCATCTTTTGTATTGTTTATAGTCTCCATTTTATCTATTTCTGCGCTGGTCTTTATGACTTCTTTCTTTTTACTAACCTTGGGTTTGTTTATTCTTCTCTTTCCAGTTCCTTTAAATGCATAATTAGGTTTCTTGAGATTTTTGTTTGTTTGTTTCCTAAGGTAGGCTTGTATCACTATCCTCTTAGAATTACTTTCACTATACCCCATAGATTTGGATTGTTGTATTTTCATTTTCATTTATCTCCAGGTATTTTTTTAAATTTTCTCTTTGAATTCTACAATGACACATTGGTCCTTTTATAACATATTGTTTAGTCTCAACATATTTCTGTTTTTTGCAGTATTTTTCCTCTTGTAGTTGCTTTCTTGTCTCATATCATTGTAGTCAGAAAACATACTTAATATGATTTCAATCATCTTAAATTAATTGAGACTTATTTTTTGGACAAGTATATCATCTTTTCTATAGAATGTTATGTGCACTTTGAAAGAATGTATATTTTGTTGCTTTTGGATGGATTGTTCTATTTGTATCTATTAAGCCAGATGATTTAAATTTAAATTTAAGGCCAGTGTTTTTTGGTTGATGTTCTGTCTGGATAATCTGTCCTTTGTTGTAAATGGGGTACTAAAGTCCCCTATTATTATTATTGTGTTACTGTCAATTTCTCTCTTTATGTCTGTTAATATTTTACGTGCTTCTATGATGAATGAATTTATATTTCAATTATTATATCTTCTTCCTGGATCAATTCCCTTGATCATTATGTAATGAATGTCCTTCTTTGTCTCTTGTTAAAGTCTTTGTTTTAAAGTTTATTTTGTCTAATATAAGTATTATTACTCACCTTTTTTGGTTTCTACTTGCAAAGAATAACTTCTTCCACCTCCTCACTTTAGTCTCTCATGCATTTAGATCTGAAGTGAGTCTCTCATAAGCAGCAAATACACGTATGGGTCTTCTTTTAGCATTCTTTCAGTCTCTATATATTTTGACTGAGCATTTAGTCCATTTGAATTTAATGTAATTATTGATAGGTATGTACTTATTGTCATTTTGTTAACTGTTTTCTGGTTGTTTGCAGTTACTCGTTCCTTTCTTTTTTTACTCTCTTCCCTTGTGATTTAATGACTATCCTTATTGTTATGCTTGGATTCTTTTCTGTTTTTTGTGTTTCTGTCATAGATGTTTGGTTTGTAGTATATCTTGCTATATATAGGGGTGTGTGTGTAATTAGTATAAGCTGATGACCTACATATGAACACATTTTCACAACCCTGTATTTTTATTATCTGTCCCAATGTTTACTGTTTGTGCACCATGTTTATATCCTTTTGTTTTATATATATGTGTCTTTTAACCTTCCTACTAGCTTTATAAGTGATTACTACCTTTATTTTGCATTTGTCTTTACCAATGAGAGTTTGCCTTTCATAATTTTGATATTTATAGTTGTGGCCTTTTCTTTTTCATTTATAGAAGTCCCTTTAACATTTCTTATAAAGCTGATTTGTGGTACTGAGCTCTTTTAGCTTTTGCTGGTCTGTAAAACTTTACATTTCCCTTCATATTTAAGTGATACCCTTGGTATTCTTGGTTGTAAGTTTCTTTCTTTTTCTTTTTTTTTCTTTCATCACTTTAAATATATCTCCTGAGCAGCAAAGCATCTGCTTAACTCAACTGTTTTCTTAAGTTTTGTTTCATTCTTCCTTATATTTTCTAACATTTTGTTAAACTTCTCACTGTGTCTGTTCATTCTTCTCCCAAGTTCTCTTGTTATGCCCAAGTTGCAAAATCTCCCAATGACCACTAGGGAGCCGGCATCCGATGCAAAAGNCTGGTTCCAAATAGGAAAAGGAGTATGTCAAGGCTATATATTGTCACCCTGTTTATTGAACTTATATGCAGAATACATCATGAAAAATGTTGGGCTGGAAGAAACACAAGCTGGAATCAAGATTGCTGGGAGAAATATCAATAACCTCAGATATGCAGATGACACCATCCTTATGGCAGAAAGTGAAGAGGAACTAAAAAGCCTCTTGATGAAAGTGAAAGAAGAGAGTGAAAAAATTGGCTTCAAGCTCAACATTAAGAAAACAAAGATCATGGCATCTGGTCCCATCACTTCATAGCAAACAAATGGAGAAACAATGGAAACAGTGTCAGATTTTATTTTTGGGGGGCTCCAAAATCACTGCAGATGGTGATTGCAACCAAGAAATTAAAAGATGCTTACTCCTTGGAAGGAAAGTTATGACCAACCTAGATAGCATATTCAAAAGCAGAGACATTACTTTGCCCACAAAGGTCCATCTAGTCAAGGCTGTAGTTTTTCCAGTGGTCATGTATGAATATGCGAGTTGGACTGTGAAGAAAGCTGAGCGCTGAAGAACTGATGCTTTTGAACTGTGATGCTGGAGAAGACTCCCGTGGGTCCCTTGCACTGCAAGGAGATTCAACCAGTCCATCCTAAAGGAGATCAGTCCTGGGTGTTCATTGGAAGGACTGATGCTGAAGCTGAAATTCCAATACTTTGGCCACCTCATGTGAAGAGTTGACTCATTGGAAAAGACTCTGATGCTGGGAGGGATCAAGGGCAAGAGGAGAAGGGAACGACACAGGATGAGATGGCTGGATGGCATCACAGACTCGATGGATGTGAGTCTGAGTGAACTCTGGGAGTTGGTGATGGACAGGGAGGCCTGGCATGCTGGGATTCATGGGGTTGCGACTGGACTGAACTGAATCTCTTTCTAGCTTGTAACAGTTGGATGTAATACAAAGTAAAATAATAAAATACCGGTCTTAAATACTGGTCTTAAATACCTACTCATAGTTTATATATTTTTTCCTATCAAAGTTTCTTTCCAGATGAAAATCATTTTGCTGTTTTTGAGGAGTTAAAAATCAGCTCTGGTTTAAGTTCCAGCTCTAAAATAGAAAGATGTATCTAGGTCAGACCTGGTAAACATTTAGCTGTCATTGACTATGTTACAAATGTTTCTTTAAACATATAAAATTGAAACATTTCATAATGATATTTAGTGAAACCTTAGCATTACCTTTATTTTTAGCCTACAGATATTTGCTTTAGAAACTAAATAATAGAAAGAGAGAGAGAGCACAAAGCAAATAGCCTTATTTGATATTACTTCTGAAAAGTTATCAAAATCTTATTTTTCAAGTTGGCAAAGACTTTTTTAAGCCTAGAAAATCTCTGTTGATGTTTACTGAAACATCAGCTAAAATCAATAAGTTGCTTATGAGGCAATGCAGGAATCACTTGAATTTGTGGAGGAATTTTTCTGAATTTGGGAAGGAGTGTTGGCTATTATGAACTGAAGCAAATCTAGAACTGTAACTAGTTTCTCATTTCTGTTTCTATTTCTTCTACTGTAGGTAAAGAGCTTATTCTTCATAGCACTCTGGAATCCAGGGACATAGTGACAAATTATTCTAGACACCAGCTGCTGTGGGTTATAGGTGTGGGTTACAGCAATAGTAATGGCAATGCCCACATGAACAATATCACCCACTGTTCTTCTTTCTTATGTGAAACCAGTAATAGAAACACATTAAAAAAAATCAAATATGGTGATTGTCCATTTACTAGCTATTCATTCAGATCATTCCAAACTATATTTTCTGATTGAATGGCTATTCCATGAGGAAGGAAGAGAAGAAGGAAGGAAGAAGAAAAAAAGGGAGGGAGAGTGTGAATCAGCCTTATAAGATTGCATCCATGCTTTGAACTGATATTACAAACAGGCAGAATTGGATTATCATGACGAAATCAGAACAAGAACCCTAGTTAGCATTTATTTTTTTATCTAGTATGGGAAAAACAAACATATTCAGATGTCCAGACAGTTGGACCATGAGTGCCATGGAAATTGTCATCAGGTTATAGAGCTTCAGAAATTAAAAAGAATTAAAGAAATGAAAAGAAATGTGGGGTACAGAGAAAGCACTGTAATCAATGGGAATTAAACAAGAGCCCTATGAGGACCAGGAAAAGTTAAAACTGTCATCACAGGGAGTCCAGCAGCCATTCATCCTTTTAACAAATACGTATTAAATACTTCCTGCATGCCAGAGACCATCCCAATGTTTGGAATTCAACAGTGAACTATACAAAGTCATTGTCCCCAGAAGCTTAATCTAATGGAGTAAGCCCAATGCAACTGGTAACTAAATAAATATACAATATACATTTTAAACATTTTAAGTGTTATGAAAAACAGATACATTAAGAAACTGAAGAAGAACTGAGGTAGATTTTAAGTGAAATGATTAAAAAGACCTCTTTGATGAGATGAGACTAGGGACAGATTTGAATGAAATGAGGGATGGATCTATGCAAAGATGCAGGGGAAGAGAATTCCAAGAAGAGGAAAGAGGATGTATGCAGTCCTGGACAGGCAGGAAGGAGTCTGGTAGGAGAGGACATCAAAGATAGAGTATGGAGCATCTGTCATTTATTCTAAGAATGATGGAAGTCCACTGGAGAGTATTGAAGATGGGGAGACTGATTCATCGCATTTTTAGAAAGACAAGATGGAGAAAGGAAACCAGTTAGATAGTTACTGCAGAAATCAGGGAGACAAATAATGGCTTGAACTAGAAAGGTGGTGATGAAGCTATGGTGAGACATGACCAGATTCTGGATATATCTTGGGGATGGAGTTCACTTCTGAACGTGTTAAATTTGGATGAAATTAAAATAATGATGATGCCATATGAGATATTGCTATACAATCATCATACTTCACTTATTTTTCATCCTGAGCACACAGCTAAACTGTACTTCTTAATTCTTCCTGCAGTCAGGTGGGGTCATGGGACTGGATACTCATCAATGGATGAAGACACAGCTGATATACAACACTTCTAGCCTTAGCTCTGAAAACAGTTCTACATACTCTTCCATGTTCAGGCTCTCTTTTCTCGTCTACCAGAGAATGCAGAGGACTGCCTCAAGAAAACGAGTGGACCCCATATGATTTGGGTATTAATAGGCATAATAACAATGACGATAATAAACATTTTCATGGCTACTGTAAGGCACTGTTTTATTTGATACTTCTGATGGCATTATGAGGAACATAGCATCATTATCCTCATTTTACAGGTGAAGTTATCTCTGTGACAATGTCTGGTAGACAGTTTCTAGATGCAGAATGCAAGCAGTGAAGCAAACTACTCCACTGTGGCTTGGAGCACAAGTGGCTTCGAGTTTGAACCACAGAAGCACACAGATGTGAGCTCTGATCCTGGTTCCAGTGCTATGATCTTCTGCAAATTAGTTAGCTTTTCTAGTTCTCAGGGTTTTTGTACCTGTAAAATGCGGACAATAACATTTAAGTTGTGAGAATGGAATAATTTTTAAGCATACCATACATTATTTGCCAAAATTGCTTTATAAATAATAACTTGATATTGTTATTGTTGTTTTATAAGTTGGAGATGCCTTTAAGAACAAAGCAAAAACTGAATGATAAGATTTAGGCCAAAATGACCCAACTAAGAGGTCACTTGACTATATGACCTTAAAATAACCCTGTCCTACAGGAAAATATCAGCTCGAAGCATATTACATGGACTCATGAGAATCAGGGAAGCAGGAACACATATGCTTCCAGGTGGCAACCTAACCATTTCCTATTTCTGCCACTTAGGGGAAAAAAAAGCTTGTCTTAATTTGGTTTCTCCAAAGAGAGGACCCTGAGATGAGGATTCAGCTTACTGGGGAGATGATCTCAGGAAGCAGAAAGTGAGAAAGGAATGGGAAGTAACCTAACAAAATGTAAGTTGCTGAGCTGGTTCGACCATATGCAAATGAACTCAATCCCAGTGAAGAACCTCTGGGGAATGATGTGGTCCGCTCCCAGGATTATCTATCCAAAAGAGAGTCTGGAGAGTTCATCTTTCATGTTACTGGCTGAGATTTGCTGCTCAGAGTTTAATGCCTCCTTCCAGGCTCTCTACCTCAATACTTTCAGAATGCCCTGTGTTTGGGGTGAGTGACCTACCAGACTTCACAAAAAGTCCTGAGGTAGGGACATGGAGAAAGCAGGCAGGAACTTGGAATGTAATGTAGTCAGCGCACAAATGAGCTGTCTACCAGGGCCACGGCCAATGTCAGCATTGTGCCAAAAGACAGGTTTTGGGTGGACGTGGAAAATCAGCTTCTCCTTAGGATCATCTGTCTCTAAGTATAAAATTTTTCATACTCAACACCATACCAATAATAGGTGAAAGATAATGAGACAGTGAGTTGGATCCAAGAGGAAACTAGTTATTTACTTAGAGCTGGACTTCTGAATGCTTTTGCACAAGAAGGTGGTAGTTTTACCATATCAGAAGATTCCTTAATCATATAAATTTTAGAAATCTTAACTTAAAAGTGTTAAACAGCTACCATTTGTCTGGAATTTTTCTCATTCTTCACTATGGGAATAAGTTACAATGAATATTCAAAGGGATATACAGCATTTGGCATTTCAAAAATTTACTTAAATACTTGTTAAGTTTTCATGATAGCCTATTGACGTTTCCCAGAACAGCGTTTTGAAGAATCTAATTGAGGAAGTGTTCAATAGGACTGTATGGTCTGACAGAATAATAAAGATAACCTTCCTCATGATGTAAGTGGAAGGAGTTTAAGAGACTCACTACCAAATTATTATGCTCGACAAAGCCAGTCTCGGGAAACAGGGGCTTCTGTCCTACGACCACCTCAGAAGAGGACACCTTTCTACTTTCCTGGTTAGGTTTGGCCTGGGTGTGAGGGGCGTGGAGAATGCATGCACAGGGGCTACTGCTTTATTCTTTACCTCTCTCTTCTTCTTTAGGTAGGCTTAACTCAACACCCGAGCTGATGGCTCTCAAATTTTGACCTTGCCATGATCTCTTGAGGTGTGTGGGAATCAGACTGCCCCTTACTCCAGGAATTCAATTTTCTTTACATCAGTTTTTAAATAAATATAATAAGGTTTGAAATGATACAAAATGGGAAAATGAGACAAATTTAAAAAGACCAGAAGGTTCTAACAGAGAGTCTAAAGAGGACTTTATACTTCAGCTTGGAAAACAGAAAATTAATACAATGAAGAGAAATTGACCAATATGCTAAGTTTCAAATATCAGAAGAAACCTCAGTTCAGTTCAGTTCAGTCGCTCAGTCATGTCTGACCCTTTGCGACCCCATGAATCGCATATGGCAGGCCTCCCTGTCCATCACCAACTCCTGGAGTTTGCCCAAACTCATGTCCATCGAGTCAGTGATGCCATCCAACCATCTCATCCTCTGTTGTTCCCTTCTCCTCCTGCCCCCAATCCCTCCCAGCATCAGAGTCTTTTCCAGTGAGTTAACTCTTCTCATGAGGTGGCCAAAGTATCATCATTATCAGTCCTTCCAATGAACACCCAGGACTGATCTCCTTTAGGATGGACTGGTTGGCTCTCCTTGCAGTCCAAGGGACTCTCAAGAGTCTTCTCCAATACCACAGTTCGAAAGCATCAATTCTTCGGCACTCAGCTTTCTTCACAGTCCAACTCTCATATCCATACATGACCACTGGAAAAACCATAGCCTTGACTAGACAGACCTTTGTTGGCAAAGTAATGTCTCTGCTTTTCAATATGCTATCTAGGTTGATCATAACTTTCCTTCCAAGGAGTAAGCATCTTCTAATTTCATGGCTGCAATCACCATCTGCAGTGATTTTAGAGCCTCCCAAAATAAAGTCTGATACTGTTTCCACTGTTTCCCCATCTATTTCCCATGAAGAGATAGGACCAGATGCCATGATCTAAGTTTTCTGAATGTGGAGCTTGAAGCCAACTTTTTCACACTCCTCTTTCTCTTTCATCAAGAGGCTCTTTAGTTCTTCTTCACTTTCTGCCATTAGGGTAGTGACATCTGCATATCTGAGGTTATTGTTATTTTTCCCAGCAATCTTGATTCCAGCTTATGCTTCTTCCAGCCCAGCGTTTCTCATGATGTACTCTGCATATAAGTTAAATAAGCAGGGTGACAATATATAGCCTTTAAGTATGCCTTTTCTTATTTGGAACCAGTCTGTTGTTCCATGTCCAGTCCTAACTGTTGCTTCTTGACCTGCATACAGGTTTCTCAAGAGGCAGGTCAGGTTGTCTGGTATTCCCATCTCTTTCGGAATTTTCCACAGTTTATTGTGATAGATATCAGTAAATTTAAAGAGAAATGTGTTTAGCAAAGGAATAATAGAAACAGTTTATAGCTTGACATGAAAATTCTTCACCAAGATTACTTTGACCACTGTGCAAGGAATAATATAATGAAGAACATTTGTGTGATTGGGTATTCTCTTTTAAGGATCAAGCTAAATAAAAACTTGAGATAAAGCTATACAGAATAGTCATGCATCTTAAGCTCATGTGTCCATACATTTGTCAATAACATCAGTTCTGGTAGGCAAAAATCACTTACAATTTGATGCAACTTAAATGAGTAATTTCTGATAAAAGGCCTTACTGGAAAGGGAGTAACACATAGTGGTTAAGCATGTGGCCTCTAGAGAGACTGTCTGGGTTTAAACTGGGACTACCATCTAATGGCTGTTTGATTTTTGACTAATTATTTAGCTTCTTTATGTCCCCATTTTTTTCATCTGTAAAACAAAAATAATAATGATGCCTGATAAATGTTTTATAAGAATGAAATTAAGCAATACACATGCTGACAGAAATAATCAATAATCAATCTATAATAAGAACAGAAGAGAGTTGTATTAAAGCAAACTGAAGATTATATAGCCCAGGAGACAGCCTCTAGGAAAGCTCTAAGGAACTATTTCAAAAAAGCACGGTTTTCAGCACAGTTTTCTTTTTTCTTTTTGGTGGGGGGAGGGGCGAAGGGGAGAGGGTACCAAAGAGAGGTACTTTTAATTTAATGCTCCTTAGTGAAAAGACCAAACAATCTGCAATTTAACACTTTTCTTTTTCATCCAAACCATTCAAGTACAGAAGCCAAATCATTGTTTTTAACAATCATTACTTTAAGATTAATTTAAGAAAAGAGAAGTAAGTTGCCAAGTTGGAAATTCCAAACGTACAAAAGAGATAAACTACTTAAAGGATAAAATTTTTACTGGCTACACTTTTCTTACTTAGAACAACAGACAATAGACAATTCCTGGAACATCTTGCTTTGAAGAGCTATGGTAGACATAGAGAACACAACCTCTGTTCCTACATCCATGTGACAGATATGCCTTTCAAGAAGGTAAAGTCTTGAGGTCTAATCATTAATCTCACGTCCACACAATCTCGTATCATGTCAGAACAAAGAATATCAAACATGACAGGGTACATCACTTCAAAGTTCCTCAGCCCTTCAAAAAAGACAGATAGGCATGCGCACAGCAAATCAACATGGTCTGGGTGCTGGGGAAGGGAGCCTTATATAGAAGTACTAGCACTGACATTCCACCAAAGGAGGCATTTATCACTATCCTATAAGCATCTTATCATCCATCTTGGTGTCATTAGAAACATAACATACCAAGAAAAAGACATTCATCTGGTATCTGAAACTTGGATCCAAAAAAAAAAAATCACCTCCATCACAAAACGGAAACAGGTTGTCAGTTTTTCTATTGTGATTTTCACTTCCTTTCATTCCTAAAATGAGGATGTCTGTTTATTTTCAATCAAGTTTACAGAGTTCTCATAAGAATCAAATGAGATAACATAAAAAAATAAGGCTTGAAACTGTCAGGTGTCAGTATAGTAGAATAGGAGGGACAACAATCTTCAAGTCAGAGTGACCAGGGTTTGTGATGACATTCTGACCCTGTAGAGGAGGATGGGACTAAAACTGAGCAAGTTTCTATATCATGTAAGCCTCCTTCACAAAAAGGGAAATTAAATAGCTTCCTCTTGGAGTTTCATGACGCTTAAATGTTAAATACTGGAAGCACCAAAGTTTCTGGAACTTAGAATGCATCCACTAGGAGCTGATTTTCTCTTCCTCCAAAACAAATTAAACAGTCATGCAAACATTAAATATATTTTTCATTATGTAAATATGCCAAGGGTACAAATGCATGGCCTTTAGTTACATAATGTGTTTTATTTTTCTACATTATGTAAAACAATCACCCTTTGAGTCATTCTTTTTCCTATTAAGTCTTTGACTATCTGGTCATGTTTTCTGGGCAAAACAGAAAATTTAATTAATATTTTTACTTTTCGTTTTTTTTTTTTTTCTATAAACACACACTAAATAATTCTATTACTCCTTTTCAGCTTCCACATTTCCTCCTATTTCAGTGTTTTTCTTTGGCTCATAGAATTAAAACTTTTCAACATAATGTTTTAGAAACTATACCCATAACACCTCAAGGATTGCTTATCTCTTGTCGTATCATTTGTTAAAACTCCTATCTTTCAGTTGCAAAGCACATTGGATTTCTTTTCTTTCATTCCCTTCATGAGATCTTATTTTTTTTTTTCCTGCTCTATAGACTTTTGATGCAGTATCAGGTAAAAAAAAAAAAGTGAAATTTTTAGTATTTTCTTGAATAATACTTCTCAAACAAAATATGAAATTATTTTTATGAAATTCATTGCTTTTTATTCTTATAGAGATATTCAAAGTAGTGGTCATGATTTATCCTTCTATGCAACAGGCAAATTTTTTCTTTTTTTAATGTTTCAAATATAGCAGCATATACACATGCTGTGTTCTATTAAAAAGAAACATGGTATCAATTTGGTTTATTCTGTCAGTTTTGTAAATGTATCACAATATATGTGATATATATTCAAAAATACAATATGCTTTTCAAAAACACCTTCTTTGTTTCATAGCTAACTTTGTTCATATCATGCATATCACACCAGGAATATTCTTTTGTCTCTGTGTATGAACCGTTGTGTAACCTTCAGTAGCTATACATATCAAGGAGGTAAAATACCTTGAAAATAACACTTAGAAAAAGGCTGTATGCCTTTCTAGTCTGCAGTCTCTCTCACTCTCTTTGACAATTTTCATTTAAATTTCTATATTAATGATATTTGTGTGTGTCTTTTTTCAATTTCAGGGCAGCTGAATGAACTTCCTTAAAGGCAGTAAAACTCAAGTGCACCTGAATTAAGGACATTGGTAATTATAGTATGAATAGAATTTATGAAAAGTTTTTTATGCAGGTTTGAAAACTACACCTTTGATTCAAGATGTTGTGTCATAAATCTATTTCCCTACTGATCCTAGGAGAAATAAAGTCCTCTATACTCCCACACTGAAATGAGCTAAGTGAATTTCATAATGTTACACATTCATACTATGCATAAATATCTTCCATACATGCATGTATGTGCAGTCACTTCAGTCAGGTCTGACTCTGCAATCCCATGGACTGTAACCTGCCAGTCTCCTCGGTCTATGAGATTTCCCAAGCAAGAATACTGGAATGGGTTGCCATTTCCTCCTCCAGGAGATCTTCCCAATCTAGGGATCGAAATTGCATCTCTTGCAGCTCCTGCATTGGCAGACAGATACTTTACCACTGAGCTACCTAGGAAGCCCCCTACATTCCATACATATTTGGTTCAAACTGCGTATAGTGGCCATTTTTAATTACCATTACTTAATAGAAAATACTTTTATAATTATGCATTAACTTCTCAATCATGATTACAGTCACTGGTACTGAGCAAGAACATTAAAAATCCAAGACTAAGCCCTAGAGTCCTGATTAGAACTGTACAGATAAACTTACAGACTGGAGAGGAGACACAAGCCAAGTCTGTGTGCCACATTTTAATGGAAGTTTGCAGTAATCCATACAAGAATGATCCATATTTCCCAAGTTCTGAAACTAACGGTCTATTGCATTTTGTATTTGAAGTTATCCTAAATCATATGTTTGGGGTATGCCAGTGCAAATATAAAATATGGACATTTCAAAGACAGGGAATCAGTTTACATAAGACAAATAAAACAACTTCAAATTCATTAACATTTATTATATCTTTAAATAAAAGTTATCTTTGGAATCTTCATTGGGCACCACAGAGAGTCTCTAGGTCCACACAGAGATTATTAGTATAAACAAAAGGCCAGTTAGCCAGAGTCAACTTGATTTTCTGTATAGCACACATGGTAACTACTATAGCATGTGATATATTCCAAGAGACAAGGCCACTAAGAATAATAGGGATTACTGAATTTTTAAAATTTTGATTCAAAACTCCTCTGATAAGTTAACAAAAAGATCAACAATATGTGAATTGTTTGGATCCTTAGGGTCATTTCAGTTTTTAATATTGAATTTAGAGGATGTGCACAAAGCAAATATCATCCTCTCCAGGCACAATCTAACTGCAGTTGACATTAGCCAAGGGAGGGAGTGAGTGAGTGAAGTCACTGTCATGTCGACTCTTTGAGATCTCATGGACTGTAGCCTATCAGGCTCCTCTGTCCATGGGATTTTCCAGACAAGAGTACTGGAGTGGGTTGCCATTTCCTTCTCCAGGGGATCTTCCCAATCTAGGGATCGAACCCAAGTCTCCCACAATGTAGGAGAGGCTTTTACCATCTGAGCTACCAGGGAAGAGCCTTCAGCCAAGGGAAAAGCATGAGATTTCTCTTATTTTTAATGACACTTTTCATACTGTTTTTCTTAGAATAAATATCATAAAATAACTGGACTCTTAGACAAAAGTTGGAATAATCTGTGATCTGGTATAGGTAGATCACAGTCCAACAATAATAGCAAAAACATTGTAGTCATGGTTTTAGTTCTACAGTATATTCACTCAGTCTGAATAGGGGTAATAAAGCCTGTCAAGGATCCAAGTCTCTATTGACTAAATCTCGCATCTTTGCATGCCAGCATGTGTCTTTTAAGATAAAATGTCAATGACAAAGTGAACCTACCTAGCAAGGGCTGACAGGTCTCTCCAAAAATATTTCCCATAAAAACACAAATAAACACACAGACACATACACATATTCATTATAAATGGTCAACAGTTTTCTGTATTTTTCTCTAACTCCAGTCTATGAAAAATAACTGACCTTAATCAAAATGAAAATCTACACCTTTGGGAATCAGGAGCTATAAAACATCATAACAACATGTTAGATCTTTGAATACAAAGTGAATTCATATCAGCTCAATAGTTTAACATTCTTAACTTAGGTTGTAACTTCTATTTGTTATTAAGAACGTGAGCTCTTAGGATGTGTCAGCTGGTTTTTCTAATAGTGAAATAATTTTTGATTTGGTAAATAGACAGCTGCTTCTGTAGTAGAACATGGCTATAAAAATGGAAAATAATACAATAGTAATTAAATAATATTTGAGCTAATTTAGAAAATAGATAACTTTCACCCCACTCCATATATTAAAATCCAGATTTTATTTCTTTTTTAATCTGAAAATCACTTACCCTAATCACAAATTAATATAAGCTGGGAAAGTATGCGATTTGTTTTGGGAAAAAGAATAAAATGAAAATAAATAAGAACCCCCTTCTATTCTAGCATGCATTGACATTCTGACACTGAACTAACCAGAAGACTGGCTTTTAAATCAGTCACCTAGATACCTATGAAGTATGTTTCCATAGAGTTCATCAGGATTTTTCATCAGACATTCCCTATGAAATACAACCATCACCTTGTCTCATTTATTTGTATAGCACTCATTCATTACAAGAGATTTAGAAAAAACAAAAACAAATGTTAAGAACTTTTAAGTATGCTTTCTCATTTGCCATTAAGAAATTTTTTCAGTCTATCCATCCAGGAAGCATTATTCTGCCTCATTTATATTTCACATGTTTCTAAACTTCCTTTAGTTTTCTTAAATGCTTTCCAACAAGCTCTGAAGCATTTCACTGTGAGATGGTACTCCTTTTCCTGGGAATGCATCACTGTCAGTCATACTCTTCATTTCTATTTTATGCTTTATCCTTCTTGTTTCCCATAGTGAAGCTTTGAAATATCAATAAGAACTTCATATAGTATATAAAATAACACTTCTATTAACAAGGAGCAGCAAAACCAATAGCCGTCTTGATAAAGGTTAATTAACAGAGTTTCATTTTAAATGAATACGGAAAAAAAATTCAGAGAAGAGACACAAGGACTTAAAAGTTAATTAAAATTGCTAGAAAATATTCTGTTTAAGAATATGGAAAATCCAGGTGTCACTATACTATGTGTTCCCAATGGGCTCACTAATAAATAATTTATCTTGGGTCATTTTTCTCCTTTGACATTACAGTGACCTGAATTATCTTCAGATAAATTCCCTTCACACATCTTATGAAGATGCTATTTTGCTACATGCTCTCTCTTTAAAAAAAATAAATTTATTTATTTTAATTGGATGTTAATTACTTCATAATACTGTATTGGTTCTGCCATACATCAACATGAATCTGCCACAGGTATACACGTGTTTCCCATACTGAACCCCTCTCCCTCTCCCTCCCTGTACCACCCCTCCGGGTCATCCCAGTGCACTAGCCCCAAGCTCTCCTGACTCACACAGGCTACTATACCCCAAGTCTATTCAAGGGAAAGATCTGTTTAGAAAATGCTTATCCAAAGTCAGAGGAAATACCTACTTATTCTAACTATTATACTTTTTAATTCAAAAATTTATTCAAACATATATACACATATAATAAAGAATCATGATATATTTGCATCACAAGATATTTAAAGAGTATCAATAGTGTAAAATAGGACATGTAAAATAAAGGATCCCAGTAGACAAAGTTTAATCACTTTGGATAATATCTTAAATTACTGTAACAGGTGACAAAGAAAAGAACAATGAGAAAACAAGGCAATCATTGTGCCTGTTCATAAATCTGCAGTGAATGACAGAAAAGGAAATATAGCTGAAAATCAAGTTACTGATTTTAAAGACCAATTGTTAGATGATAAAGTAAAACAGACACGAGAAATTGAGAATGTAATCATGACGGCTCCAGAAAGTCTGACAGTCTTCCAAAAATATTTTCAAAGGAGAAAGCACAAACAATGAAGACAGGGTCCAAACAGAATACAATAGACTATCCCCCTACTTTAAAGAAGTTTCAGACTGAAAAGACCTGAAGTATTTGTTAGAAAAAAGTCCAACTTCCAGACATGAAACTGTGAATTTTAAGGATAAAGAAAACATTTGAAAACTTCTAACAGAGGAATAAAATTTACCTACCTAACTGGAGGTGTGCACTAAATACTTCTGTACCATTTAAATGAAAATCATATACCACTAACACAGATTTTCTTATAATGAAACATTCTGAGAGAATATCTTCAAATTGTTGTTAAGAAATAGGTAGAATAGTACACTCCCTACCCTGCCAACTAACAAGAAAATGTGAGAACAATACAGTTTTAGACTCTAGTTTTATAATGCCAGAACTCAGAAAATTTACAATCTTTGTACCACATTTGACCCAGAAGGCTTGCAGGAAGGCTTGCAGATCGAAAATTTTTAAAAGTTTATTTGACATTAACATTTGGAAGGGTCTTTTTAAAATGTTAATTTTAATTTCTTAGGACCATACTTTCTTCTCTATGGGTCAATTCACATTCTTGACTTTGCAGCATAAAATATTTAGAAAAACATGTAAATGTTGTCCCTCAGCCTTTGATTATTTGGAATCAAACTAAACACAACATGAAGACTTAATAGTTAAGGAACAGAATGAAATTCTATACAGTTTGGCAACATAAAAATGGTAATAATATCAAGCAAAAATTGAAGGTAAATGAAGAATTGAAAGAAAGTTGAATTACATATGAAAGAAAGCTGAGTATGCACAAGTTCTTATTTCTATGGTGGAGATGTATTCAGCTCAGTCATTCAGTATTGTCCAACTCTTTGCAACCCCATGGACTGAGAGGCATTAGACATGATATTAATTTGACAAGTCAGTAAATCATATATCAAATGAATTTTTTATTTGAAATTTGAGGGACAATTAAAAAGAAAAAAAAGTTAAGAGTAGTTTTCTTCAGACAATGAAACTGGCTAGGAATGAATACCGGGAAGGAATATGACAACTAGATTTTAGATTTTGTAATATTTAATTCAATATATAGTGTGATTGTTTAGCCAATCAAAAGTTTTATAAGGGAGGGGAAGTTTGAAGATGGTGGATGAATAGGATGGGGAGACAACTTTTTTCCCCACAAATTCATCTAAAGATCATGTGAACGCTGAGCAAATACCACAAAACAACTTCTGAGTGCAGGTGAAGGACACCAGGCACCCAGAAAGTCAGCCCATTGTCTTCAAAAGGAGGTAGGACAAAATATAAACGATAAAAAGAGAGACAAAGAGTTAAGGATGGAGACCCATCCTGGGGAGGGAGTAGTAAAAGAGGATAAGTTCCCAAACACCAGGAAATCCTCTCACTGGTGGATCTGTGGGGAGTTTTGGAATCTCGGAGAGCAACATAACTGGGAGGGGGAAAATAAATAAAACCCACAGATTACGCGCCTAACTGCAACTCCCAGTGGAGAAGTAGCCCAGATGCTCACGTCCACCAGAAGCAAGCAGGGGCTGAACAGGGAGGTGCAGGCTGCATTGCTTAGGGTAAGGACTGGGCCTAAATGCCCTGAGGACAATCTGAAGGAGCTACTATGAGATAGCAACCCAAACTGTGGGATAGCCAGAGGGGGGCGGGGGGAGGAAAGAGAGAGAGAACTTTCCTGTGAAAAGCTCTGAACTAAGGCACTGCCTGCCTGCCCACAGAACAAAGGACTGAGCGAATACCAAAGCAGAGCTAGCCCATCCCCCTCCCGCCAGAGGCACGTGCGTGACAGCCAGAGCCAGAAGGAAAGAGGCAAATTTGGCCCCAGAGAAAGCATCCTCTACCAAACTGCGAGCAGCCTCCCAGTTGCTAACCAAGTCTTCCTAGGATCCTGACGGTTGACATCCACCAGGAGGGTCACAGGCAGAGATCAGCTCCCCAGAGAAGACACACGGCACACCTGTTGCGCACCCAGGACACTGAGTGGCCAGGAGCAAGAAGGTGATAAGACGCACCACATCTGGGGAGAGTGCACACCAAGCATCTGGTGGCCTGAGCTGCTTGGAAAGGGCACAAAACGCAGGTCTACCCGAGTCTGCGCCTTTATGGAATACCTGAGAGCCTGAACCTGAGCGGCATAGATCTGGGAAATGCATGCAACCCAGGGCCTGCCTTAGACAGTTTCCCTGCAGAGCAACTGGGAAAGAACACATGCCGCGTGTGGGGGAAAACCCAGGGTGGCCCAGACACTGCGGGCACTCGCCACACTAACCAGCGACATTTCTTTGCAGTGTTCCTCCCTCCCCGCAGCACAACTGAAAAAGTGAGCCTAAATAATGACCACCTTCCCCCTCTTGTGTCAGGGCGGAAGTTAGATACTGAAGAGACTTGCAAAGAGAGGAAGTAAAAATAAACAAAGACGAGGCAACCGCTTCGGAAGTGACAAGAAGTGCAACAGATTAAAACCCTGTAGTTAGCATTAACTACATTGGAAGGTGCCTATAGATCTTGAGAAGAAATATAAGCTGGAACAAGAAACTATCTGAAACTGAACTGACCCCACGCTGCCCTCAACAGCTCCAGAGAAACTCCTAGATATATTTCACTATTATCATTTTTAAATTTTTTATTAAGTTCTTTATTATTCCTTTAATTTTCATTTTTAAAACCTGTTATTACCTTGCAAAAAAAATATCCTATTTTTAAAGCAAATTTCATATTTTTTAATAACCTTTGAGGCGTTTTTTTTTGTTTGTTTGTTTTTTTAGTATTGTATTTTTGAAAGTCTAACCTCTACTCTAGATTTTTAATCTTTGCTTTTTGGTAT
>SJYV01039982.1:0-34515 GCA_006410875.1 Neotragus pygmaeus | reverse complement strand
GCAGATTCTTAACCACTGGACCACTATGGAAGCCTGCGTCAAGCATTGTGAATCTTTAGCAACAAAAACTAATGAGTTTGTGTGATTATTTCTAAATTATGAGTGGGAAAGAGTAGAGATTTAGGAGGCTACAATACAAATATCTGAGTAGTGTACTTTTCAATATACAGGAACAGAGATTAATGAAACTGTGCTATGAAGTGATGTCATTTGGTAGTGGACATAACATGGATATGAACTCAAATCTTGACTTGCCACTTATTAGTTTTGTTATCCCAGGAAAATAATTTAAGCCCCTGGCCTCAGTTTATATATCAACAAAATAAGCAATAATCACTGCCTCGGGGTCATGGTGAGCATATGGAAAAATAAAAGTACCAGGCATGTGTCTAATACAGTATGGTAGATATTAGCTTAGGCTGCCAACAGTGATAGATAGATAGTGAAGTCGTTCAGCCATGTCCAGCTCTTTGAGACCCCATGGACAGTAGTCAACAAGGCTCCTCCGTCCACGGAATTTTCCAGGCAAGAATACTGGAGTGGATTTCCATTTCTTTCCCCAGAGGATCTTCCCGACCCAGGGATTGAACCCAGGTCTCCCGCATTGTAGGCAGACGGTTTACCATCTGAGCCGCCAGGGAAGTCACATACCGAAGGCTGCCATAATATCCACCTTAAATCAAATGGTTTAAACAATGGAAAAGTACTTTTTCATAGTTCTGGAGGCTAGAAATCCTAAACCAGCTGCCAGCAACATCTGTTCTAGTAAGAGCTCTCTCCATGGCATATAGGCTGCTGCCTGTTTGAGATGTTCTCACAGACCTTTCTTCAGGACATACACTTGGAGAGAATGACAGAAATAGAAGGCAGGTGGGAAAGTCAGCTCTCTGGTGTCTCGTCTATTGAGCATGCTAATTCTACTATGAAAGCCACAATCTCATGTCCTCATTAAACCCTAATTACCTCCCAAAATCCCAAATTCAAAATACCATCACGTTGGGAGTTACGGCTTCAACATATAAATTTTATGGGGAAATAAACATTTAGGCCATAAGAAATGGTGATCAAAAAGAAAAAAATATGATATAAAAATTATTTTTACAGAGACTTTATTATAATTAAATCAAATGCTAATCTGGATCCTAACATTGTATTTACCATCTATTTTGGCAAACTACAGTGTTATAATAGCTTTTCTTTCTTTCATAAGAATTTTATTTTTTTTATTTACCATGAAAAGAACTTATACCTAAGGGTAGGTAGGATTGAACTATAAAGATTCTTAAGGGCAACAGCTATGCAATATTCATTTTTAATTCATGACATCTACCATAATGTATGGCACATAATCAGTGTTTCACAGATGCTTGATGAATGGGTATCTGGAATTACACTCTATACATCCATTGTGCCTTTAGTGAAAAAATAGAATCTGAAAGGGAAGACAATATTATAACTTGTCACAAAGAATGTCACACGACACACACACATACAAAGATATATATTTAGAGACTCTATTAGGATATTTGTTGATAAAGGCTATAGTCTTAAATTTTTTATGCTATCTCTTTGCACTTTGACTAGAAAAGTGGTTCTCCACAACAAACTTGCCACAGCAAAACTCTAACTCTTATTGGCAAGGAAATTAGCAGACAGACATGATTCTGGTTTTTAATGGAAATGTAATCATCAGTCTGTCTTTAGGAGGGTGCACTGCCATCACTGAATATCCACTTAGGGGGCAAGGCCAAAGCTGCAGGCAGCAGTCCAAAAGCATTAACATCCCCCAGGTGACAATAAGAGGATGAAAAATGCTCATGGGGAGAAGATCCATTTCAGATTTCCTATTATTTTGAAAGTAAAACAGAAAGTGGATCATTTTATATCAATTTAGTCTGCTGAAGTTCTCTAATTTGCCAGTAAAAGACCTTACCACCATCTAGCCAATAAGAACTCAAAGTGCATCTGTTAGTTAAAGGGCATATTCCCTTTGCAACAATGCATAATGAGCTAACCAGCTCCCAGTAAAAGCCTTCAGAGTAGCTCCAGATCTTTCTCATGACACAAAACACCATTCATAAACAACCCTTTTATTTCTCTGAAATTTTCCTTTCCTGGTGTTGTTCTTCTCAAAATATACCTTCTAAGGTTGCAGAACTACCTGTACTTTCTAATTATACATATAATTACATGATTCTGTATCTTTGTATATTCTTCTGTATCATTTTGGAGTGTTTTCCTTCTCCGGTTCACCTGGAAAAATTCTTAATATCCTCTCACAGGTATCACCTCCACTATGGATAGGGGGTAATCTAAGAGGATATCCAAGGGGGTAATCCAAGGGAATAACCTGTCTCATTATTTCCTTCCTTAGAGTTCCTACTTTAGGTTGAGATGTAAATCTCCAAATATATACTGAATTGTAATTACTTATATAAAAGCCTATCTGCTCTAGGAGATCCTGGGCTCTGTGAGAACAGTGTCTATACCTGTGTTATTTTGTGTCCCAAAACCTTAGGGCAGTGTTAAAAATGTAAACTTTGAATATGTATGTCCAGGTAAGTCTGGTTTCTAAAGATCTAAAGTGACCAAAAAGGTTTTCACAAAATACTGTTGTTTATTGTTGTTTAGTCACTAAGTCATGTCTGACTCTTTTACAGCTCCAAGTACTATAGCCCACCAGGCTCCTCTGTCCATAAGATTTCCCAGGCAAGAATACTGGAGTTGATTGATATTTCCCTTTCCAGGGGGTTTTCCTAACCCACGGGTCGAACTTGCATCTCCTGCTTGCAGGTGGATTATTTATCACTGAGCCACCTGGAAAGGAAAGCCATTATCTCCAGTCCATCTACAAATCAGGAGAACAGCCACCCTTAGAAAATAGTACTTGTCATGAGTTAGTTCTATAAACCACACACACAAGCAAAAAAGCATTTCTTGAGATATTCTGATATAGTTTAATTTTGATCATTCAATCTTGAAAACATTTACTCACCATCTACTCTGAGTCAGGCAGTTTTGAGTACCAGGAATTCAGTGTTAAATAAACCCTAATTCCCAGGATCTTGCCATCTAACAAAGTTGTCAGATGAACTGTTTATTGCAAACTTCAGGCTTAAATTGAAGAAAGCAGGGAAAACGACTAGATCTTTCAGATATCACCTAAATCAAATCCCTTACAATTGTAGGGTGGAAGTGACAAATAGATTCAAGGAATTAGATTTGATAGACAGAGTATGTGAAGAACTATGAAGGGAGATCCATGACATTGTACATGAGGCAGTGACCAAGACCATCCCCAAGAAAAAGAAATGCAAAAAGGCAAAATGATTGTCTGAGGAGGCAATACCTGAGAGGCAATACCTGAGGAGGCAAATACCTGAGAAAAGAGAATTGAAAGGCAAAAGATAAAAGGAAAGATTACCCATCTGAATGCAGAGTTCAACAGAATAGCAAGGAAAAATAAGAAAGCCCACTGAAGTGATCACTGCAAAGAAATAGAGAAAAACAAGAGAATGAGAAAGACAAGAGATCTCTTCAAGAAAAATAGAGATACCAAGGGAATATTTCATGTATCAGTTCAGTTCAGTCACTCAGTCGTGTCTGACTCTTTGTGACCCCATGAATCACAGCACNTCTTTAATGGAGGCAAGAAAATGTGGAGACAAACAGTAAGAAGGAGGAATCACTTCTAATACCGCCACTTCAGGACGACTCCCACTACACGGGCTGCAGCCCCCAGCCCCCTGTCCCGCGTCTACACACTGTGCATGTCCACCCGGGCGGTGGCAGCCCTTCCCCTACTCGGTACATCGCAAACCTTTCTGCATGCATTGCGTAGTTGATGGCCTCATTTTACACGAGGTTTGTTGCATGGGTATAGTGTGTGTCTTGCTGCATCTTTGGCATAATAATCTGATTAAAGACTAATCTGTGATCCTGGGAGGGAGCAAGAAGCAAGTTCTTTGTCCATGATTCTCTTTCTCTATGCTGAGTGCACGAGCCACCTCGGACACCAGCTTTTGTCCTCCTGCGGAGATTCGATGCGGTTCACAGGGAATGATTTCTCACTAGAGTGGTGAGTTAGAGGCTGTCATTTCAGCCCTCTCCAGGCAGGGTTTGGAGCCCGCTGATGACAGAGGAGAACATGGACTCCATCCAACAGCCTGTAGGTCCCGAGGAAGCTGGAACATTCTTTATCTGATTAGAGGAGGAAGAACATTTCTGAAAGTGGGTGTCTCTGGGCACAGCAAAAGCCCCAAACAGGGTCTGTTCTGGAGAGCTGGCCATCAGGAACCCCACTGATGGTGTATGTCATTCAGGAATTGAATTTGGTGCTGTTGACAGAAATCCCCCAAAGGGTGGGGTATGTAAATGCACAGGTATATAATTTTTTTTCAAGTGTTGAGAATTCCCAAGGTGGCAGGGGACAACATCATTCAATCCAAGACTGTCAGTATCAAGATCTTTTCACTTTTGGGGGAGGTGGTGTTCTTTATTGCTGTCTTGTGGCATCGAGATGATTGCCCATCTCCACCTCCTGTTGTATATACACCCTTGAGACTCTTTCACACCCAATAATCCGAACCTCCCACTCCCCCCTCCTTATACTGCCACCCCCACAACTGCTAACCACTAGTTTCTTTTCTAGATCCTCGAGTCTGCTTCTTTTGTGTTTTACCCATGAGTTTTTTCTGTTTTTCAGATTACACATGTAAGTGATAGCACAATAGCCCTCCAAGTGCATCCATGTTGCTGCAAATGGCTTTCTTTCTTTTGTATGGCTGCGTAGTATTCCGGTGTGTGTGTATATATATATATATATATATATACACACACACCACATGGTCTTCATCCATTCCTGTGTCAGTGGACACTCAGGCTGCTTCCGTGTCTTGGCTGTTGCACATAGTGGTGCTGTGAGCATTGGGGTGCCTGTGTCTTTTTGAATTAGTATCTCTGTTTTTTTCAGATATGTGCCCAGGAGCTAGATTACTGGATTATATGGCAGTTTCTGTTCTTAGCTTTTTGAGAAACCTACATACTGTTTCCCACAGTGACTGCACAGAAATAAAGTTTCTTTAAAAAAGAACCTGTAAGTAAATCAGTGATCAGCCCTCCAGGAGCGCCTGCCACAGGTGGGCCTGTAACTCTCAGGAGTGAAGCTGGTAGGAGCCGCGAGCCGTCCAAGCTGGACAGAGAAGCCGGCCGGAGCCCACCTCTGCCCTCTCGTTGGCACAAGTGTTGGGTGCTAAGACGAAGGGCGCCCACCTGGGGCCTCCTGCCGTCAGAAGGCCGGGCCCTGCAAGGATGCGTGGACAGCTCCTTGTTAGCTGGTGTGACTTAGCACCACGTCACCTGGGCGTCGGGGCACCCCTCTGGAACCCTCACTGTAGGAAAACGGTCTCTCCTGAGCAAACTGTTCCCCTAAACAATTGCGCTTCAAACTCTGGGCTTGGTCTGGTGCTCTGGTCTGTCGCTCCCATTGCTCATGGGCACCCTTGGCCCTGGACATCTCACTCTGGTCGGGATAAGAGACGTCACTGAAAAGAGTGCATGTGCACACGTGCAAATGGCCGAGCTCACTATCCCCTCCCCCAGTTTAATGCTCGCCCCTGTAAGGGAACTTATCTGACCCATGAAGTTCCTTGCCTGCCCCCATAGAGAGTTGAGTCTGGGAACCCC
The DNA here is from genome assembly GCA_006410875.1 of Neotragus pygmaeus. Classification (NCBI taxonomy): domain Eukaryota; kingdom Metazoa; phylum Chordata; class Mammalia; order Artiodactyla; family Bovidae; genus Neotragus; species Neotragus pygmaeus. The sequence continues at coordinate 28,830 of SJYV01039982.1, read as the reverse complement.
CCTGCTCCACTCTACATGGTAAAGCAGAGTTGAGAAAGCACTGCAGTTGTGCGCATGGACACACTCACAACGCACGTGCCCCCGGGCCCACGGGAACACCTCCAGCTCCCCTCCCACACACTGACCCCATGGTGTGGCCTGTTTTGTTTCTCCTCCATCTCTATCAGCCACCTTCTCTGGTCCCCACTCCAGAGCTGAGGCCAATGACCATCCATGGAGGGCCATCTCAGAACCGCATGGGGGAGCAGGAGAGGGTGGCAAGGAGGGCCCCAGGCTAGTTCACTGGCTGCCTTAACAAGGCACCACACTCTGGGGTCAAGTCCAACAACAGAACCTTATTCTTCCACTGCCAGAAGCCGGAAGGCCAAGACCCGGGTGCCAGCAGGGCTGACACCTCCAGAGCCCACAAGGAGCTGTCCATTCCAGGCCTCTCCCCCAGCACCTGGTGCTTGCTGACAGTCGCTGCTGTTTCTTGGCTTGTAGAAGCACCACCCCAATCTCCGCCTTCATCCTCACACCTTGTCCCACTGTGGGGGTCTCTGTGTCCAGATTTTCCCGTTTTATAAAGACAGCAGTCATCTTGGATTAGAGTCCCACTTTAGTATGACTTCAGCTTAGCCTAACAAGGTCACACTCTGAGGCGCTGGGGGTCAGGACTTCAGTACAGAAACAGCGGAAAGCAATTCAGCCTGTATGCCAGCTCTCCAGCCAGACTAGAGTGTCAGGGAAGGCAGCTTCAGCCTGTGAGATGGAAGGAGTTACTTCATGCTAAGGAAGAGGCGAGCCAAGCTCTGGGCAGAAGGAACAGCAAGCACGTGCAAAGATCCTGAGGATGCAGAGAGGACAAGAAGTTCTCTCTGGACAGACATTCTTGAGGAGGGACGGCTGACACCCAAGAGGGGTGGGCCCAGGATGCGTAAGATGTGCACGCAGTAATATCTCGTTTTATAAACTCACAGTCACAGTCATACCCACTCAGGGCAAGACAGCAGAAGGAAAGCTCTGAAACGCTGCTTGGACCATCCCTGGGCAGCGTGGGGTGGGCACTCAGGGCTCACGGTAACTGGGACGCACGTGGGAGTCTCTGGTTTCTGAGACCATGTCACTTCTGTGAGGAGGCATTTTCCCGTGCAGAATGGTCTGGGCCGGACAATTATGAAAACTTTTAAAGGCTTATGCAGCAACCCCCTCTAGAACGCTTCACTTCAGCCCTCCTCATAAACAGATTGTAAAGACGCAATCAGCCCAGAGCCCACTGCGCTGTGATAATCTGATGTAAGCCAGGCGCTGATTTATACGCGCCAGTCCAAACAAACATACCTGTAGACCATCAAACTGGAATTTCTTCCATACTTTCTTCTTATGCATTAAGGAACTGCTTTTATTTCTCTCTTGCCGGAGGGAAGTGATATATTTATTTTGCGGAAGAAGACAAGCCACGTGCAAGACGCTAGGTAAAAGCGGTGAGGGGCGAGGTTGGCCGGGTATGGGTTTCAGCTCCTTTACAGACAGGCCAGGTCAGGACTGAGGGGCTGGACAGGAGTGATGTCCAGTTCACTTCATGATGATGCTTAGAAACAACTCATTAGGTGCTTGTTAGGGGCCAGGCACTATTCTGAGCACTCTGTAAAGATTAGCTTTGAGACTCCTGCTTCCTCATTTTAGAGATGGGTAAACAGAGGCATCAGTGGCATCTGTTTCTCCCTGGGTTTTGGTTTGCCCTCTGCCTTCGCCTCCTATCATTCTTGAACTCTCAAAATTTGAGACTGGATTGTCTTTCTTAGTCCTGGCTGGTGAAAACATCCGATTCAATGACTTTCACCCACCCGTCCTCCCCCTCTCTTCCTGCTTCTCCTCTTCCTCCTCCCTCCCTTCCCCCCCAACCCATGCCCCTCTTCCTAATAACATTCCGGCAAGGCTCAGCATATGAATCACATGGTTGCCTCCAACGGCTGCCTCCATGGCTTTTATCACATGACACTGCAGTTCCTTTGCCCTGAGCTCATCCACGTGACTTTGTTTGGTCAGTAGCATGAAGGAGGGGTGACAGCTGGTTCTGAGCCTTAAAAGGCCGTGCACGTTCTCTGGTTCCACCGCCACTGCCGAGAGGGTCATGTGCCCCGGCTTCTCCCATCAGAGCCGTCCTAGCTGGGCTCAACCTGGGTCAGCTAGCTCTCAGCCAGCCCCGAGCCGCGAGCTGCCTAAGTACCTCTCACTGAGATTTGTGGCTGTTTGTTACACAGCATTTTGTGAGCCACAGATGACTGCTACAAAGCTCACTTAGCGGTTTTGCCTCAGACAGAGAAGGGTGAAGAAGACAGAGTCATGTGTATCTTCGCCATGCTGAGACAGGCTGTGGGAACATTTCAGGGTCTCTTCTTGGGTTGTGTTCCTCTGAGTGTACATGTCTGTGTCTGTGGGTTTACAAATCAAGATTTCACCACGTGTGTATCACATGGGCTGGTTACCTGCTAGGACTCAGCAGCCCCTCCCCAGGCATTTCCAACCCTGCTCGCTCCAGAAAGTACTTTTTGTCTTCTCTGCATCGTCAGGACGCTTGCGCATGCTGTGCCTTCTGCCTGGAGCACGCCTCTCCTCCATGGTCGAGCAGCTCCACCTCATCCCTCAGGTCGTGCTCTGCTCGAGGCTGCCTCCCTGAGCCTCCAGTCTGGGGTGGTGGCCGCTCTATGGTCTGCCCATAGCCCCTGTCCTCGTACTTAGCAGCCCACCTCCTGTGCGCCTGGGTGCTTGCCTGGTGCCTCCCGGAGACCGAGAGTTCCGTGAGGGCGAGACTTTGTCTGATATTGACATAATGACACCGTGGATGGTTTTCCCCACGCCATTGAAGGCTAGCTTGACTTCAATGGGAAGTTGTCTCAAGCGTTGAGATGCTTAGGGTTTCGTGCAGCTAGGGCAAGATATTTCTGCCTGTTTTCCTGAGCCAAGGCTTTCAGAGTTTCCTGCAACGTGACAGGACTCAGATGAGCTCTGTGGCGGTGCCATGCCATCTTCCACCCCAAATATCTTGGTTGCCAACTCCTGCAGCTGCAAACTCCCTTTTGATGATAGCACTGCTCCGTTGCTTGAGCTTCAGTGGCTCCCTAGGTCCCTGGCAGCGTGTGTGCCAGGCTGATCATTTAGAAGTTAGGGACAGAGTGGTGGTCATGCTAGAGACTAGGCGGAGGAGAGGTGAGCAGGGCTTTGCCAAGCTCCCTTGGCCCCAGCTTGCTGTCCTTCATGACTGCGTGCTCTCTGAAAACAGGAATCAGGCCTGCCCTTCTTCCACCAGGGTTGGGAGTGATGACTGGGTAAATGACTGACTGCCTCGTCGGGCTCCTGACCTCTGCTCCCTCCCTTTGTACCAATGGTCCCATTACATGCCCAGGGTCCCAACCACAGTGCCACCAGAGCCCTGGGCCTGCTCTGGCTCATCCCGTCCACAATCCCGTGGTCCCACCTCTGGGTGTTAGGAGGCCAGGCCTCCCCTGCGTTGGTCTCACCCTTCCTTGCTCTTTAACTGGTCACCCCGTGGGTCATGAGCTCGCCTGCCTGGCATGGCAGGCGCTGCCCTGACTCTTGTGTTGAGAGGTCGCCTGCTGCATCTCCGAGTGTGGCAGGTAGAGGGCCACACTCAACCCAGAGGAAGTAACATGCCAACTCCGGTTACAGACAGAAGGTCAGCAAACCCTGCCCCCGAAAGGACGGTCAAGGACACCCTAACCTGCCCTCCGGGGAGCCACCAGGTCTCAGCCATGGGGCCGTCTGGATTTAGGTTCCCCAGAAGCACACTTGCAGTAAGTGTTTTGAGCACAAGGAGTTCATTTGGGAGGTGACCCCAGGAAATAGCAGTGGGAACCAGGGAAGGGGGATGGGGCGGGGAGGTGGCTGATTAAAGGGTGGATGAAGGGACCCCCCACCGAGGGCCCTCAGGGCACCGTGTGCGGCCCCTGAAAGACAGTGCTGGCCATGTCAGGCTCTCTCCCTCTGGAGCTGGAGTATGCATCCCCCAAATCTCTCTCCCTCACTGCTGATGGCTGCTTTGAGGGGGAGGGTCCCTACAGCCCTGCTGCCCTGTGTGTGGACAAGCAGAGATCAGCTCGGGTGGAATGGCCTAGGGCTCCCAGGGCAGCTGGAGGAGGAGAGGTGAGTATTTAAGGAGCCTGACAGCTTGGGTGACAGCTGGTTTGAAGCCACTGGAAAAATCGGGGGCTCTCCACAGACAGAAATGTTGTCCATGTGGGATTCAGTTAGAGAGAAGGGAAGTCGGAGGAAAAATATGCATGGCTTGATGCTGCTGCTGCTAAGTCACTTCAGTTGTGTCCGACTCTGTGCCACCTCATAGATGGCAGCCCACTAGGCTCCTCTGTCCCTGGGATTCTCTAGGTGTGATGCTATTCCTGTTCAAATACATAACTCAGAGGTATGTTTCCCTCTTCAATAAAGATAGCACATGAGGCCGTGTCCACACACACTGTTTAGCAAGCTGGGCACAACAGTGGGGACAGGTCTGTCGGCCCTACTCACCTCTGAGTTGTTTGATTGTGTTGGCCTCGTAATGTAAGAGTCAGTAAAAATACACAAATGCTGCTATATGGGAAGAAAAAATGACATGGTTCATGGCACCAAATTAGTACTGAGTTAATAAAGTGGATTGTAAAACAGTCTGTAGGATTTTTGTTTGCTTGTTCAGTCATTAGGTCATGTGCGACTCTGCGACCCCGTGGACTGCAGCACACCTGGCTTCCCTGTCCTTCACTATCTCCCGGAGTTTGTTCAAACTCACATCCATTGAGTCAACGATGCCATCCAACCATCTCTTCCTCTGTTGCCCCTTCTTTTCCTGCCGTCAATCTTCCCCAGCACTGGGGTCTTTTCCAATGAGTCAGCCAAAGTATTGGAGCTTCAGCTTCAGCATCAGTCCTTCCAATGAATATTCAGGACTGATTTCCTTTACNACTGACCTTTTCCAGTCCTGTGGCCACTGCTGAGTTTTCCAAATTTGCTGGCATATTGAGTGCAGCAGTTCCACAGCATCATCTTTTAAGATTTGAAATAGCTCAGCTTGAATTCCATCACCACCACTAGCTTTGTTCATAGTGAAGCTTCCTAAGGCCCATTTCGCATTCCAGGATGTCTGGCTTTAGGTGAGTGATCACACCATTGTGATTATCTGGGTCATGAAGATATTTTTTGTATAGTTCTCTATATTCTTGCCTCCCCTTCTTAATATCTACTGCTTCTGTTTGGTCCATACANCCTAAGGCCCATTTCGCATTCCAGGATGTCTGGCTTTAGGTGAGTGATCACACCATTGTGATTATCTGGGTCATGAAGATATTTTTTGTATAGTTCTCTATATTCTTGCCTCCCCTTCTTAATATCTACTGCTTCTGTTTGGTCCATACAATTTCTGTCCTTTATTTTTCCCATCTTTGCATGAAATGTTCCCTTGGTATCTCTAATTTTCTTGAAGAGATTCTAGTCTTTCTGATTTTATTGTTTTCCTCTATTTCTTTGCATTGATCATTGAGGAAGGCTTTCTTATCACTCTTTGTTATTCCTTGGAACTTTTACTTTGAAATGGGTATATCTCTCCTTCTCTCCATTGCTTTTCACTTCTCTTCTTTTCACAGCTATTTCTAAAGCCTCCTTGGACAATATTTTGCCTTTTTCCATTTCTTTTTCTTGGGAATGGTCTTCATTGCTGCCTCCTGTACAATGTCATGAACCTCTGTCCATAGCTCTTCAGATACTCTGTCTATCAAATCTAATCCAGTGAATGTTTTGTCACTTCCACTGTATAATCATAACGGATTTGATATAAGTCATGCTTGAATGTTCTAGTGGTTTTCCTTACTTTCTTCAATTTAAGTCTGAATTTGACAGTAAGGAGTTCATGATCTGAGCCACAGTCAGCTCCCAGCCTTGTTTTTGCTGATTGTATAGAGCTGCTCCATCTTTGGCTGCAAAGAATATAGTCAATCTGATTTTGGTATTGACCATCTGGTGTTGTCCATGTGTAGAGTCTTTTCTTGTGTTGCTGGAAGAACGTGTTTGCTCTCTTGGAAAAACTCTATTAGCCTTTTCCCTGCTTCATTCTATACTCCAAGGCCAAATTTGCCAATTAATCAGGTATTTTTTGACACTCTACTTTTGCATTTCAGTCCCATATAATGAAAAGAACATCTTTCTGGTGTGTTAGGTCTAAATGGTCTTGTAGGTCTTCATAGAACCATTCAACTTCAGCTTCTTCAGCATTACTAGTCCAAGTATAGACTTGGATTACTGTGATATTAATGATTTGCCTTGGAAGTGAACAGAGATCATTCTGTCGCTTTTGAGATTGCATCCAAATACTGCATTTCAGACTCTTTGCTGACTATGATGGCTACTCCATTTCTTCTAAGGGATTCTTGCCCACAGTAGTAGATATAATGGTCATATGAGTTAAATTCACCCATTCCAGTCCATTTTAGTTCACTGATTCCTAAAATGTCAATGTTCACTCTTGCCATCTCCTGTTTGACAACTTCCAATTTGTCTTGATTCATGGACCTAACATGAAAAGAAGCATAAGTCTGATAATACAGGTTAAAATTAAAACCTCAGAAGCCTTCTCTATTATGCTAAGAAATTCTTTGTCTCACTATCTGTGGAATCATAGACCCTAAAATGAAACAGATAATGAAGCCTCTGAGACAGATCAGAGACTGATTTAAGAAATAACAGAACTGTTATTTGTAGGAAATATAATGTAGGAAAGGGAATGAAGACAAGAAAAGGAAGGCTTTTATGAGAAATATAGAGGGAAATTTTGAATAGGTTCAAAGAGGAAATAAACGATTTTTAAAGAGTCCTGAAAAGAATCTACCCAAGACAACTTTTTTTCCCCTCTATGTTTCTCTTACTAAGACAGTAGAAGTATTAGTCAGAAATGTTTAAAAAGAGTCAAAACTGAAAAGTGGCAAGAAATTATGAGTGTTAAACCATAGGAGGACCAAATATGTTATCACAGCAGCCATTATATTTAATTCCTCTTATAATGTGTTGTTTAATTATAGCTCTCTCAAGACAGATGTAACTGTATTCTGTGGAAACTCAGACATCTGAATGAATGGTGGGTCACACTTAAGTGCTAACACTTGCTACATAGGGCCTTTCAGAAACAGGGAGAACAACCCTCCATTTAATTACCTAATTGTGTTTATCACCAGAAATTAATAGCCATTTCCCCCCCAAACCTTGTTTCCAATCAATGTGAAAGAGAGTTTGACTAACATTTATTTTAATTCTTGTTCATTTTAAAAATTGTACTTCTCATTGTAAGCCTTTGCTGGCACTATCTATATAGTGTTTGACATTTTACATATTTTTTTCAAATATATTCAACATTCATTTAGTCAGCAAATATGTACTGGGTACTACTGTATGCTATGGATAATGCTAGACTCTGGAGATGGAATGGCACATAAAACAATACACGAGCTCTGTTTCACCTACAGCAATGGTTCCACTGCCAAGGTTCTAACTTAGACTTACCTGAGGGAAGTTTTGAAATTTACTGATGCCCAGATCCATGATCTAATTTTTTACCAGCAAGCATGAGTTAAACTAACTCATTAGGCTACTATTTCCCATTGTTAGTAGAATATGCAACCAAGCATCCTTGATCAGTTAGAAGATACTGAGATTTTTGAAGAAGGTCCTCTCTCTGCTCTTGTCTGGTGACTATGATAGGAAGAGGAAAAATTACTTAGTCTGATGCAACTAGTCTCTGTCAACCTCTGTGACTGTCTTTTATTCAGTAAAAACTTCTTGGCACCAACTTGCTCCTTATTCTTTACATGCCAAAACCCATATATTGGGAAAGTGTTCTTTTTACTGTTAGGATTACAATTCCTTCCAGTTTAAAAAGGTTGACTGCAGTTATAAGGTGCTATTTTCTAGATCATAATGTTGCTCCCTGGTTTAAGAGCAACACTTAAAATGTTTTTTGACCAAAACATTTATGAAACAATGAATGGGTGATAATTTTTCAAGAAACAGATGTAAAGACAATTTTCTAAAGTAAATATTCTATTGTGACGCACAGATTTTCTTGATATTCTACTTACAGAGGTATGATACTTGTTTACATATATATGATAGCTGTTTCTTTTCATTGTAAGGTTCCCAGTAGGTTTTTTAAGATTGGTATCTATTCACTTTTATACTCGAACACATCAGCATTTAAGCTCATTCATAACTAGTTTTCTTGTCCTGCTAGACAAATTGTGCTGTGTGCTCAGTTGTGTCCAGCTCTTTGCAAATCCATAGACAATAGCCCTTCAGGCTCCTCTATCCATGGAATTTCCTATGGACAGGAGTGTGTTGCCATTTCCTATTTCAGAAGATTTTCCCAATTCAGGGATCGAATCCATGACTCTTGCATCGGAAGACAGATTCTTTACCTGAGAGGATGATTCTACTTCCCTAACTCCCAGAAATTAGGCAAGGCCATATGACTAGTTTGGGCCAATAGTTTGTGTTAGGCATCTCTTCTGAACTAAAGCATTTTAACTACTAGTGATAGACTCTCCAGTTTTTTTTCCTCTCTTGCTATGCCAACTGAGAAACTTATACATCATGTCATCAAGATGGTATAGTTAGAAGGTAGATAATAGAGCCCTCAACAATATGGGAACCTGAGTGACTATGTGGAACAGAAGCCTCTGCTGATCTGCAGGTGACAGTAATAGTATGAATGAGAAATGAGTTTTCTGTACAAGCCTAACATAATCTAATCTAATATGCCCTATTGTTTTGGGATCAGAAACAGTGTCAGTGGTAATCCAGGATGCTCACAGCTTTAGTCTTCTTTTTTCAATAAACAGTACGTTTAATCTTCCTCTATGAAACAGACCTAAAAAGTCCCCAAAGGTCAAATTGTAAAGTTGAAACTATATATACAATAGCTCCCTGCTTCTTTTTATCTTTCTCTAAAAAGAGTATAAATTAGTGCCATTTATGATGCCAGGAAGGTATATAACTATCTTCAAAGGCACTTGTGACAGCAAACTCTTTGTTCACTCATGTTTTCTAGTACTGAATTTCTCTCATTTTCCTTCTAAAGTCTCTGGTTGCCTTTCCTGTTGAGAAATAATCCATTACTCCCTGGAACTGTCCCTCTGAAATAACACCCCAGACTCAAGGAGGAAGCAATGTAGGAAGAATAACTCAGAATCATAGATTAGCCAACATAATTGTAGACACTAAGGCTACCCATATAATTTGTATCTCCAAAGAAAGGAAATTGAATTTACTTTTGCTGAGCCATTCCATTTACAGCTGTCACTCAATATACTGAAAATGTTTTCTCTTTGTGTTCAAAGGTCATGCAGAATGTCAATCTGTCTTCTCAAAAAGTGGTGGAAGAGATATTGCAGGTAGAACAGAAGTTACATGTCATAATTCTAAGCATCATTATGAATTTCAGAACATCTAACAAGTTTTAACTTTTAAGATAATTTTCTCAGAAAAAATAAAATTGCTCTTCCATTTCCAAGACCCATTATTATGCCAAAGAAATTACTACTACTACATATTATTATTAATAACTTTTGGTTATGGTGAAAAAATGTACCATTTCCTATTCTGTCTATTCAATAAAATGTTTAGATTTAGAGAAAATGGAGATATTTTAGGCAAAATTTAATAGCTAATTCAAATTGGCACAGACATTGCCCACTATAAGATGAAGTAACCAAAAGTATACATTCAAATGCAACCAGGTAAAATTATTTTTGCTGAAGGAAGCAGGAATGTTATTAACTAGTCTATACTAACTTATGGAGTAATGACAAACAATCCCTAAATCTCAGTGACTTGCAACAAAAAGACTGACACCTTATTATGTTTATTTAGGTTACTGGTCAGTTTGGCTTTGCCCCATTTGGGTCCCATATTACTAAGGAGCTTTATCAAGGACATGCTATTCTCCTGGGAGAGGAAAACAAAAAAGCTGTACTTGAACCATGTGAGGGCTTTCAAATCTTCTGCTCTAAAATGATGTAACTTTACTCACACACTTATTGAAGGAAGCAAGACACATGGTCAAATCTTCTGTCAAAAGAATGGGAAAAATTTTCTCACAAGGAGAGGCAGCATCTAAGTGGAAACAATACAAAAACCTACTCAAAAGGTAATTTTCACCTAATCATTTCTGAATTGTTGGGGTTTGAGCTACACTGGCATGCTTGTTATGAAGCTTGTAGCCTGACTAGTAGCCTGACTCCAGATTGATCTCTGTCAGCCTTAACGTGAACGTGAAGTCGCTCAGTCGTGTCCGACTCTTTGCGACCCCATGGACTGTAGCCTACCAGGCTCCTCCACCCATGGGATTTTCCAGGCAATAGTACTGGAGTGGATTGCCATTTTAAATTCCCTGGAAATATACTGATTTCCATCCAAATGCATACTTCATTATTTTGGCATACATCTTCTTAATGGTAAGGTTCTGCAAAAACTTTCTCTGGATTCTCACAACCTAGAAGGTAAGGCATATAGATATGAAAATGGTATGTTGCTTTTCCTTTTAAAGCTGTTTACTGAATGCAGCAGAAATGATGCTCCTTTTTTTCAAATCAAGGTAACCTTTTTTANAACTTTCTCTGGATTCTCACAACCTAGAGGGTAAGGCATATAGATATGAAAATGGTATGTTGCTTTTCCTTTTTAAAGCTGTTTACTGAATGCAGCAGAAATGATGCTCCTTTTTTTCAAATCAAGGTAACCTTTTTTATTCAGTGCCCCAACTTTGAAACACTACACAGTCTAAGGAAAACTCCAAGCTATTAATCTCTAGATCATCTCATAACTATCATGTGTCTGTTGTTTACATTCTTATTTGTGGTTTTAGACTTCATCACATTAAAGTAAATTAAGGTTAACACTGTTTGAATATATTTACAACATATTTTATGCATTTGGTTTGAGTTCTAACACTAATAAATGACATAGAATTTGACAAGTCATGTATGTGTTAAGAACTCTAAGCATTAAAACTAAAACAGACTTTTGAATCCTTTAAAACATTTTAATCTTAAAGCTGAAGAGAATAAGTTTCTGCAGTAACCAAGCTCATTGGATAAAGAATTGGATGCACACCATCCAGTGATCTCAGTACTTCTCTTTCACATCCGTAGTTAAACACTTAGTCCCCAACCACAACTAAAACACCACTGGGTTTTGAGTAGCCTGGCAGAATATCAACTAGAGAATCCAAATAACAGCCTCTGGAATGGCTGATCACTCTTATCTGCTCTTCACTATTCCTGAATCGTTAACTGNGCAGTCCAAGGGACTCTCAAGAGTCTTCTCCAACACCACAGTTCAAAAGCATCAGTTCTTTGGTGCTCTGCCTTCTTCACAGTCCAACTCTCAGGGTTATATAATTCCTAGAAATGTTCTGAAATCATATGACTGAAGAGTTAATGATTTAGGGAATACCACAACTGAAGCGACTTAGCACGCACACACATGCAAGATGGAATCTGAGATGCTTTTATCAATGACTCATCATTTGCTATCAAGAGATAATCAGTTGGAATGCACTTTTAAGCCTTAGTTTGGGGATATTTTTAACAGTCCTTCCCAATTTTAAGAAATATTATCCATGTTAAAATCCAAGTAATACTCTCATAAAGCCAATTGCTACTGTTTTGTTGTTGTTTTGCTTCCTCTAAACAGCCTAACTCATACGTTGCAGGTGATTTAATCCTGTAGGTTCTCGGGGGTTAGCTATTATATCTTACTCATCTTTGGAATCTTCAATACCTAGAATAATATATATCTGTTAACAAATATCTGTTCAGCTAGTGAACAAATTAGCAAATAAAAAAGAGGGGGGGAAAAGTAGTGAAGTTCTGGAAACTAAAATCTGAAAAAAATTCCCTTACTTCTAAACTCATCAAATTCGTGTGCTACAAGTAAAATACCGAAATAATTTAATCCATCTTCTATAACAAAATAGAGTTCTATGTAGAAATATAGACTTATCTCAGTATAAATGATGTCAGAGTTTAGCTGAAGTGCAGCTCAACCGGAGGGAAACCCACTTCAATTTGTACAACTATCCTAAGAGCTATGGATTTTGCAATTTTTAAATTCTAATTTTATGCTCAGAAAGACAAAATGGAACAAGTCATAAATTACTGGCTTAAATAAAAATTTAGTCTCTGTCTATGGCTTTCTACTAATCCTGGGATCCTCTGAAATTTTCCTTGTTGGGTTTCTCTATAGTATGTTAGACCACACAATTATTCTGTTCTTGTTGTTGGTAGAAAATCACTGGTGCTTCAAGAAACAAAAATCAGTGGCTCAGAGACACTATGAGGAAAGTTAAAGGAGCCACAGAATTGATTTATGGTGGTGTTCCTTTAGTTATGTGTCCTTTTATGCATTGATTTGGGAGATCAGAACTCTGTAACTCCCACCTGCAGGTCTAGTGTTGCTTCACAGTCTAAATGATTCTCCCTAATAAGCAAATGTATGATCCGATGAGAAGATTGGCAGCAGGTCCCATCCAGAATTCCTGCCTTAATATCCCTCACTAGGTTCCTCTCTCCTTCTTGTCTGACTTTTCTTTTTGGTCTGTCTGTTTTCCAAAGCTGATCAACTATTCTGGCCTCTGGAGTCACAGACTGACCTCATATCCAACCCTCTGTTCAAGCCCAAAACATATGCACACACATACACAGAAATGAATACATGTTACATTCCATATTGAAAATAGTCAACACACAAATCTCCCCTACATAAGATCTAGGCTATCTCTCTCAGCCAAGACACAGTGTATGTGTTGGAAGAATTCTATTCTAATCTATCTATTCCTCTTTAAGGTCAACCCATGAGGAGATTTTTGCTTGTTTGTCTTAGCTTAACCTCATATGTTATTTTAGAATAATGTATGTTCAATAATAATCACCTGCTTAGAATTTTTCTTAAGCNTGTTGGAAGAATTCTATTCTAATCTATCTATCCCTCTTTCAGGTCAACCCATGAGGAGATTTTTGCTTGTTTGTCTTAGCTTAACCTCATATGTTATTTTAGAATAATGTATGTTCAATAATAATCACCTACTTAGAATTTTTCTTAAGCTCTATCCCTGAAAAATGCATGTTTTTAACTTATTTAGTCAGGGAAAAAAAAAAACTTTATTCTTTCTCCTCTATGTTTGATAGGGAACAGTGAATATGGATGCTTAAAACAAAAAGAGGGTAAACTTTTTATAGAAGTTGAAATGATTTTGACACTGCAGTTATAAAAGGTTTTTTATTACTTTCAAAATTTAAAACTTGGTCTTGAGTTTCTGTGTTTTTCATCTTTTACTCTGATGTAGGGTCACAACTTAACCTGCCACTGTTTATTATTTATATGTACTAATATCATTTAGTTTTATCTTAATAGTAAAAATATAACTGATTTAAGAGCAAACTTTCCCCCCAAATTGAGCTTTTTTAAAAATGTGAACAAACTGTTATCTGTAGCTTTAATTTCAGGTTAATGATTTCTCCATGATATTTATCAGTAAATGTGACAGTGCTTTCTAATTTGGTTGAGATATGTAAGTATTCCATAAATACTAGTGTGTATTAGTCAATGTACAAATCACTACAAATGGTGACTGCAGCCATGAAATCAAGACATTTGCTCCTTGGAAGAAAAGCTATGACAAACCTAGACAGCATATTATAAAGCAGATATTACTTTGCCAACAAACGTCTGTCTAGTCAAAGCTATGGTTTTCCCAGTAGTCATGTATGGATGTGAAAGTTGGACTATAAAGAAAGCTGAGCACCAAAGAATTGACACTTTTGAACTGTGATGTTTGAGAAGACTCTTGAGAGTCCCTTGGACTGCAAAGAGATCCAACCAGTCAATCCTAAAAGGAAGTCAGTCCTGAATATTCATTGGGAGGACAGATGCTGAAGCTGAAGCGTCAATACTTTGGCCACCTGATGCAAATAACTAACTCATTTGAAAAGACCCTGATGCTGGGAAAGATTGAANACAAAACGCTGGGGAAAAACCAAAGTTTCCTCATTGCAGGAAACCATACTCCAGGCAAAGTTGTCTCTGCATCATTTATATGCAGTTAGGAAGTGCCTGGCTAGATGCACCTGTGAGAGCAGAACCTGGGAATCAGAAGGACGCTGTTCAGGTTGGGATCCAGATTCTCTTACTGCCACACCCTGCACCACCATTCCTCTCCGGAAAACAGAGAGAGACAACATATGCAGTGTCCTCTGAGAGATCTCTTGAGGATAGGGCTTCTGTGACCTGAGCACCTAGAGCAGAGGTGGTCACCAGTAACATCTGAAGAAGATTAATATTCTACGATCATCAATTTTGATTCTAAGCTACTGATGTTACTCAGTTGGCTCTGGGTCTCTAGTTTATTGCACCCAGACTCCTCTCTGTTATAAAAACCACTGACTACCTTCATAATACTGCTATGTATGCCAAGGGTTTATTTACATTCCAGTTGCCCAAAAGAGTCCCAGTCTGTTGTACTGGTGTAATTGTAATGGCAATGGTGGCCTTTCCACTTTCAAAAGTACATATTTCAAAAGTTTGCACAATAAATTATATGGCTCACCTGATGTGCCACGTCATTACCCTTGATCTTCATACTCTCATTGGAGATACAAAGAGACTCTAAAAACATAAGCAAGGACTTCCTAAGAGTTTGAAAATTATTTAGTAGCATGGAAGGGACAGTTTTTCTAAAGAAAGAAACAATTCAGAACTAAGAAAGAGAATCAAGCTGCTTATCATCAATGTTATTAAAAGGTAGATTTCTTAGAATGAAACACTGATAGGTAGGAATGCAGTGGGAGACTTCACGAGGTAACTTTCTGATCAGTAGTTGTAAATGATAAGGAATAAAGCACAAAGAAGGCAAAGGGAGGCCAAAGCTTGTGGCAGGTGGCATGTTAACAGATGGCAGAGAAAACCAGAGCTGCTTAGCTTTTAAGCACCTGTTGTTTAACTCAAAGCGGATAATTGTCAAACTGCAAAGCACAGAACAGATGCAGTTAGTCAGCAATTGAAGGCTACAATAGATGATAAGATAATTAGGGAGCAAGCCCTACCTTCTTTATATTTATTCCAGTTTCCAGATGCAGACAGATTACATTCCAAGGTACCAAAACATCTTGTTAATATGAGTAGAGAGGAATACAAGTCATCTCGTAGAATCATGTAGAAGGAAAAAGTATTAGAAAAAATGGAAATAAGAAAGTGCTAACCTGAATTCTGACAGATTACAAAACCAACAAAGGGATAGGATCCTTTATTAATCCCAAGAAAAATTCTGGGATAGATTATATAAATATCTATAAATAGATATAGATATATATAGTTATAACACATCAAACCAATGGGTATTTTAGAAAGCCCATATAAGTACACTTGGGATAACTTAAGGTTTTATTTCCTAGTTTGATGAAGTTATTAGAATATTTGAAAAGAAAGACATAACTTTTACATTGCTTTGATGTTAGCAAAATATATGACAAGGTCTCCCCTGATAGTCTTTATCAACTTGTTATAAAAGCAAATGTTATATAAAGTGGATCATACCTCTTATACTACTCCTAGAAGATCCTTTGATGTTGTTGTTTAATAACTAAGTTGTGTCCAACTCTTTTGTGACCCCATAGACTATAGCCCACCAGGCTCCTCTGTCCATGGGATTTTCCAGTCAAGAATATCAGAGTGGGTTGCCATTTTCTCCTCCAAGGGAATCTTCCCAACCCAGGGATTGAATCCAATTTCCTGCATCAGCAGGTGGATTCTTCACCACTGAACCACCTGGGAAGCACAGAAGATCCTAGTTTCTTCCTATTAACAGAAAAGTTATAACCCAAGGTAATACAGGATGAATTTGAGGAGCCAGGTTTCACACCCAGGCAACAAGGTCCACTATGTTACAGTGCCTCTCTATTCCATAAGATGTAAACATCTCTTTAATAAATGTACAGGTGGCATAAAACCAGAATAAAAGGCAAATCACAGAATTGATGTTTGGAATATGGTTCAAAACTTTGCAAAAAATGCAACAAATATTCCCTAATTCTATGTATTGGTTTTACACTAGATACTATTAAGAGAAAAACTTCATTAGCAAATGATTCCCATTTTCATTAACTTTCCATCGTAAAGTCCATGTTCCATGATTAAGAAAAAACAAGGGTAAGTATAGAACTTTAAAGTGCAAACTTTGGAGTCAGCCAAAACTGGACTTAAGTTTATATCAACTGCAAATCATTTCAACTCACCCACATTGTTTTTAGCCTTGGAAGCAAAAAAAAAAAAAAAAATTATCTATGCTGGTCCAAACTTGTTCAATTCAGTTCAGTTGCTCAGTCGTGTCTGACTCTTTGTGACCCCATGAATCTCAGCACGCCTGTCCATCACCATCTCCCAGAGTTCACTCAGACTCACATTCATCGAATCCGTGATGCCATCCAGCCATCTCATCCTCTGTCGTCCCCTTCTCCTCCTGCCCCCAATCCTTCCAAGCATCAGAGTCTTTTCCAATGAGTCAACTCTTCACATGAGGTGGCCAAAGTACTGGAGCTTCAGCTTTAGCATCATTCCTTCCAAAGAAATCCCAGGGCTGATCTTCAGAATGGACTGATTGGATCTCCTTGCAGTCCAAGGGACTCTCAAGAGTCTTCTCCAACACGAAACTTGTTAACCAAGACTAATGCGTGATGTACCAAGATAGCTTTCAATTCAGGATGAGGAAAGCTGCCCTAACAATTAGAGCAGTGATAAATAAAAGCTGTGGCATCTTCAACATTGGGTGCACTTACTTGGAAATTAGATGATTGTCTTCCATTGAGCTCAGAACCTATTCACTTTCTCCATCTCTTTTCCTCTCTTAGTATCCTTGATATCCTCCAGGAAAATTGAAAACCCTTGACCTCCCTTCCCTTTCTGTCTTCATCTTTTCCCTTTTGGTTCACTCTCATCAGTGCCGAGTGGTCTTTCTCTCTTACCTTCCCCTTATCCCAGTGCTGGAGAGCTCCATCATATAGTTTGGTAACACTACAGGATGCACTGTACCAGGGCCATAGTACCTGGGTTCAAGTCTTAGCCCTGACTTTTACGTGTGTGTGAGCTTGAGAAAGTCTTTAAACTCTTTGAGCTTCTTTGGTAAGATGAGAATGAACAGTGGTTCACACACTAGTGTGATAGTTCGCTGTGATTTTACATTGAGGACTTATTCAGGAGTCAAGTATGTGGATATACATTTGCCTGTTGTGAATAAAAATGGGTTGGAGACTATGGCTTGAGATCTTACCAGAATCAGAGTTTCTCATGTAGTTCCTGAGGAACAGACATCTCTGTAGAACTACTGGCCTCCTCAGCCTAGACTAGAGAATGGAGGAACCAAGAATCTGTGAGTCTCAAAAAAAAAAAAAAAAGAAAAAAAAAAGCTCTTCTGCAAAAATAAAGAGAAAAGAAGGCTATGTGATGTATATTAATACCTTACTAATTTCAGAAACCCCCTAAATAAACTTATTCCTATGGAAAGAAGTAAAAGCAGGAATGGAGGAAAGGGCCAATGCTTCTTTCAAGAGAATGATGCAGAGTCAATTTTATGGACCCAGACAAACACTCTAAAAGAAAACAGTACCACCTATACAAAAAGACAAGTAGGAATCCAGGTATAGGATGGTATGGTGTTCTAGGCTGTATACAAAAAGAGCTTTGCTAGTGGATGGAGTCTGTGGGAAAAAAGAAAAGAGGTTGTCTGCTTCAGTATATTACTAGAGCAAGTGAAGTCATAAAATCTATTTAGTCTGGTACCTGAGACTACTCATGTACAGAGAAGCAACAGTTTAAGACAAGTCACTTCAATTCATAGATGATGATGTTATTGTTGGAGACAGAAAATCAGGGTAATGAAAACAGTCTGCAATAAATGTACACATTTTCAGCTTTTTCTGATTATTTTACCAGTGCCACTTATTGATATTGACTATCCCTCTCTTGTGATATTTATGCTTTGCCAAAATGTGAGTGCAACACATCTTAACATTTTTATTTACCTAGTAGTTTTGCTACAGAGTTCTCAGTCAAAAGGCATTATTCAGGGAGCAAAGCATCCAAGGGAGATGCTTCATGCCAGAAGATTCAACTATTGAAACTTCAGATACTGCCTAACATATTATTTTGATATCATTATCATGCTACTGCCTTCAATGAGGTTTTGCCGCAGCTGGCTTTTTTCATTTGTTGTTTTTGGGTTATAATAGACTATAGTAGCTTCCAAGGACAAAAAAAAAAAATCAATATACACTGCTAAAAATACCTTGGTGTTATCCCAGCTTGTAGTCCTGCCAGCCTTAAAAGGGAAGGAAAGAACAGCAGAGATGGGTTTTCAGACCTTGGCATTTAGGATTCTATTTGATGATTTCCAAATCAATGCACCAGAAATATGGTCTTTGTTTCTTTTGTAAGGATGGCTCTCTTGCCTTGTTTCTCAGTAGCAGAAAACCCATAGTAGATACTGCACTGTTGAGGTTCCACTGTGCATTTCTCTGTGTTCGCCCGCTTTCAGATTCCTGCTCACAAGGCTGGGCATGGTGAAGTTCCATGGAAGGGGGTGTGTGAGTGTGTGTGCTGGGCACTGGGGAGGCACGTGGGCGTTGACTGTTCCCAGAAGCTCAATTTCAAAAATTAGGGGAGTCTGGGAGTAATGCCCAGAAGCACAAGTTAAAAACTCCTTTTCTCAGCCTCTGTCCAGGCAGTGAGGAACTTTGCTTCTTGGAATTAGTCCAAAGTGCTCTCTGGCTTATGACGTTTTCTCGAACTAGAGAAAGTATTTTTTGGTAAGTGTGCCTTCACTACTGCTGATGGGAGAAACTGGAATTTGACAGGGATTGACATCAAATTTGATATGATTAAGCTAAAAACAACTGCTGAGACCCTGAGACCCTGCATTAGACCCTGAGGCCTAATAAAGTTCAGATGTCCAGAACTTTATTAGGCCCTGTGGGGAATAGAAAACTTCAGCAGGACTCTCACTCCCCTAAAATTCAACTTATGCCAATAGTTAGCATCAAACTATGAGTCTTGGGTGAGTTTGTGGCAGAATTCAAAGGAAAATCTATCATAAATACCACTTGGATTAGCTTTTTGGAGAAGGTGGTGAGTGTGATGAGACTTTAAGGATGAACAGGATTTGAATGAAATGAAGTCCAACGTATAAGACATGTTGACAATAGAAGGTTATGGGTTCTTTGGATAACTTGAGCTGACTAGGGCTGAGCTTATTGTTTTGAATTACTTAGGGCAGTTATTAAAATGCTATTTGAGCCAGAATTTATTTAACTAATGAGTTCTGAAATCAACTAGGCCTAGATTTTAAGCCTGGATTTTCTATTCTACAGTCCTGGGTAAATTAACTTAACCATTATCAACTTCGCATCCCTGAAATAGGTAAGTGATACATACCACATGAGGTGGAGTTGAAGAAAAAATTTTATCATTTATTTTTTCAACTACTGTTCTTTATGCCATCTTGTACCAGGTATATAAAATTTGAAAATTCTAGGCACTAAATTATAAATGTAAACAGATAAAAATTATTATGTAAATTGTCTACCTCACGGCAAGAAAAAAAAAGAAATCCACTAATGATGGCTTTTAATTTGATGCTTTGAGCTTTATGGAAAGAGGAGCTGAAGTGGGAGGAATTGTGATTAAGAAATATAGATCCATCATGAGTAGAATAGAGGAAGGGTGGGCAGAGAGGCCAGCTAAGAAGCTATTGTAACAGACCACATAATAAGAGTGTCAACTACGGTGGGGGCAGTGAATAAGAAAATTGCTGAGGGGAAGAGTTCAATATGGCACTTTCTCCCCTAGAATTTTATGCCAACATATCCAAGAATAGTTCTGAGTTCCCAGTCTCACCCATCACGAAAGAATCATCACTAAACTTTCCACTGAGTATATATTAAGGCATTCTGACCTTTATTTACTTCTGAGAACAGCAGTTTTCCCAGGATCTCAGTTGGGAAAGAGGCTTATAAATAAACCATTTTGCTTGTTCACTGAACTAGACTGTCATTTGCAATGATATGCTGACTCAGGTGATGCTGAGTGAGTCCAACTGTTAACGTGAAGGTCTTTGAGGGGAAAAGAAACAACACTGCTCTTTCCCTCAAGTCAGACAAAGCAAAATCAAGGAGGCTGTGGTTTCAGCTCATTAAATGATCCCAAGTGTATTCATCAAATGCCTTGTCAAAAGTTGTATTATCGACAAAGGGATTCTCTTTTCTCTAATTGTGTATAGCTTGGAGCCTAAGAAATTGCCTATTCTAGAAGCAAGTAAACCCTTTCCTCCCTGCAAAGGTGGGAATTCTTGATTTTAAAATCATAAGTACACTTGGAGGAAGAAAGCAATGACAATAGCAACAGTAAACAGTGTTTATGGAGCTCTTACCAAATGCTGGAGCATTTACCATTCGTTAGGTGCATTATACACCTAAATTAATTCAAATAACAATTAATGGAAAACTTACTATTATCCCCCACTGTAAGGAACCCAGAAACTTGATTAAGAACAACAGAATAGTTATCATCAAGAAAAGACCAACACCATCTTAAAGTAGAAGCTTACAAGGAAATGTTAAACTATCCTTTCCCAAAAGATGGTAATGATAAGCATGTATGCGAGACAGCCAAAGAGACACAGATGTATAGAACAGAGTTTTGGACTCTGTGGGAGAGGGAGAGGGTGGGATGATTTGGGAGAATGGCATTGAAACATGTATAATATCATGTAAGAAACAAATCGCCAGTCTAGGTTCAATGCAGGATACAGGATGCTTGGGGCTGGTGCANAGACAGCAAAAGAGACACAGATGTATAGAACAGACTTTTGGACTCTGTGGGAGAGGGAGAGGGTGGGATGATTTGGGAGAATGGCATTGAAACATGTATAATATCATATAAGAAACAAATCGCCAGTCTAGGTTCAATGCAGCATACAGGATGCTTGGGGCTGGTGCACTGGGATGACCCAGAGAGATGGTATGGGGAGGGAGGTGGGAGGGGGGTTCAGGATTGGGAACCCATGTACACCCGTGGCAGATTTATGTTGATGTATGGCAAAACCAATACAGTATTGTAAAGTAAAATAATTTTAAAAAATAATAATTTTAAAAATCCTCACACACAAAAAAAGAACACTGGAGTGGGGTGCCATTTCCTTCTCCAAAGCATGAAAGTGAAAAGTGAAAGTGAAGTTGCTCAGTGGTGTCTGACTCTTAGCGACCCCATAGACTGTGGCCCACCAGGCTCCTCTGTCCATGGAATTTTCCAGGAAAGAGTGCTGGAGTGGGGTGCCATTGCCTCCTCCAATTACATAATAAAGTTAGTTAATTTCCTGTCTTTTTATTTTTAAAAGTATGAATGTATGATAACACATTTATAGGAGACCTCAAAAATACAGAAGAAAGTTACATAAGCTCCACTATATATTACAATTACTTTTTAAGTAGATAAATTAAGATTCTTAGCTGGAGTTTCAATATCAAACACTCAAAAAATAATAGAATGAACATACAGAAAAGTAGAAGGACACAGTAGACCTGAAAAGCACCATGAACCATTTCAACATAATTAAGATTTATATAACTTCCACACAACAGTAGAATATAAACTCTATTCAAAACAGACTCTGTATATCAATACCATGAAATTTTTGCATCATCATTCATGTCCCTGGATATATTCCAGTGTACTTAGTTTATAATCTATGGAGCTTGAATAAAGCTAGTTTTTAACGCACTCAATTTGACTCTAAGGGATTTTATACTAAGGGATTTTATACTAACACTCTTTTTCTCTACTATAAATCTTTAGATCTAAAAAAGATAAGATATAGAAAGAGAACTAGTCCTTGTTGTGGTTGTTCAGTCACTCAGTCATGTTAGACACTTTGTGACCCCATGAACTGCAGTATACTAGACTTCCCTGTCCTTCACCATCTCCTAGAGCTTGCTCAAACTCATGTCCATTGAGTCAGTGTTGCCATCCAACCATCTCATCCTCTGTTGTCCTCTTTTCCTCCTGCCTTTAATCTTTCCCAGCATCAGCGTCTTTTCTAATGAGTAGGTTCTTTGCATCATATGGCCAAAGTATTGGAGCTTCAGTTTCAGCATCAGTCCTTCCAGTGAATACCCAGGATTGCTTTCCTTTGATCTTCTTGAAGTCCAAGGGACTTTCAAGAGTTTTCTCCAACACCACGGTTCAAAGCATCAATTATTTGGTGTTCAGCCTTCTTTATGGTCAAACTCTCACATCCATACACAATGACTGGAAAAAACCATCGCTGTGACTATGTGGACCTTTGTCAGAAAAGTAATGTGTGCTTTGCAAAATACTGTCTAGGTTTGTCATAGCTTTTCTTCCAAGGAAGAAACATCTTTTAATTTCGTGGCTGCAGTCACAATCTGCAGTGATTTTGGAGCCCAAGAAAATAACATCTGATACTTTTTCCATTGTTTCATCATCCATTTGCCATGAACTGATGGGACCAGATGCCGTGATCTTCATTTTTTGAATGTTGAGTTTTAGGTCAGCTTTTTCACTCTCCTCTTTCACCTTCATCAAGAGGCTCTTTAGTTCCTCTTCCTTTTTGCCATAAGAGTGGAACCATTTCCATATATGAGATTATTGATATTTCTCCTAGCAATCTTGATTCCAGCTTGTGCTTCATCCAGCCCAGCATTTCACATGATATACTCTGCATATAGGTTAAATAAGTAGGGTGAAAATATACAACCTTGAAGTTCTCCTTTCCCAATTTGGAACCAGTCTCGTTGTTCCATGTCCGATTCTAACTGTTCCTTCTTGACCTGCATATAGGTTTCTCAGCAGACAGGCAAGTGATCTGGTATTCCCTCTTTAAAAATTTTCCACAGCTTGTTGTGATCCACACAATCAAAGCATTTAGCATAGTCAATGAGGCGGAAGTAGATTTTTTCCTGGAATTTTCTTGTTTTATCTATGATCCAACAGATGTTGGCAATTTGACTCCTGTCCTTTTTATAAATCCAGATTTTACATCTGGAATTTCTCAGTTCATGTACTGTTGAAGCCTAGCTTGGAAAATTTTGAGCATTACTTCACTACTGTGTGAAATGAGTGCAACTGTGCAGCAGTTTGAACATTCTTTGTCATTGTCTTTCTTTGGGACTGGAATGAAAATTGATCTTTTCCAGTCCTGTAGCCACTGCTGGGTTTTCCAAATTCGCTGGCATATTCAGTACAGCACTTTCACAGCATCTTCTTTTAGGATTTGAAATGGCTCAGCTGGTATTCTATCAGCTCCACTAGCTTTGTCTGTAATGATGCTTCCTAAGGCCCACTTGGCTTTGCATTCCAAGATGTCTGGCTCTAGGTGACTGATCACACCATCATGGTTATCTGAGTCATCAAGAACTTTTTTGTATAATAACTCCATGTATTCTTGCCACCTCTTCTTAATATCTCCTGCTTTTGTTAGGTCCATACCATTTCTGTCCTTTATTGAGCCCATATTTGCGTGAAATGTTCCCTTGGCATTTCTAACTTTATTAAAGAGATTTGTAGTCTTTCCAATGGGAAATGCTATTGTTTTCTTCTATTTCTTTCCATTGATCACTGAGGAAGGCTTTTTTATCTTTCCTTGCTATTCTTTGCAACTCTGCATTCAGATGGGTATATCTTTCCTTTTCTCCCTTTTTTGCTTCTCTTCTTTTCTCAGCTTTTTGTAAGGCCTCTTCAGACAACCATTTTACCTTTTTGCATTTCTTTTTGTTGCAATGGTGTTGATCACTGTCTCTTGTACAATGTCACAAACCTCTGTCCATAGTTCTTCAGGCACTCTGTCTATCAGATTTAATCCCTTGAATCTGTTTGTCACTACCACTATATAATCATAATGGATTTGATTTAGGTGATCCCTGAATTTCCCAGTGGTTTTCCCTACTTTCTTCAATTTAATTGTGATTTTGGCAATAAGGAATTCATGATCTGAGCCAGAGTTATCTCCTCATCTTGTTTTTGCTGACTGTATAGAGTTTCTCCATCTTCGGCTGCAAAGAATATAATCAATCCGATTTTGGTATTGGTCAAGTGGTTATTTCCATGTGTAGAGTTAAGTCCTTGAAGCCTATGAGAGGTATCATAAACTTACAGCTTCCAGAGACAGCTTTCTGGAGCTAAGTATAGAAAAAGGTAGTCTTGGTCAGATATAGTTTCACTAAGAATCTGGACAAGGTACACCATGTTTTTAGAGCAATTTCACAAAGAAAATAGTTACATTTTAAATACAATACTATCTCGAATGAGCCCCCCCCTCCGCTGCCAAATAAATAAATAAATAAATACTAAATTATTTAATTCCAGCTGTCCACTCATACCCAAAAGGATTTATTCTGAGAGAAGTCATTTAAATCTTTTTCCTCAGAGACTGTAGAAGATTCTCAATAACTCTTTCCTTTGCAAGTTGTGAAGCTGTATCAAATGAAGTCATGTTGAAATCTCTTTGTACATAAAAATCAGACATCAAAAGTAACATGTTCATTACTTCTTCATGAAAGAAGCTGTCTCTCCAGGTTTTCCTTGGCCTGCACCCTGCAACACACATTGAAATTCATTCATTCAAACTAAAATCATTACCTTGACTCCACTGTTTGGAGTATTATATGTATACTGGAAGCACAGCCAATAATATTTAAAAGGACTAGATTTTTATTTACTGAAAATAACTTATTTGTGAAAAATGCATTACCAAAGGAGTAATAATGCTTTTTAAATGGATGGTAAAGAACCTAACAGAAAGACAGGAAGCAGGAAGCTAACATATCAAATTGAGTTTTAAAAAATACAGAGCCTGAATTATTTTTTTTAATTATATTGATGTATTTATTCTGTTCATTCAGAAAGTCCCCTTTGTATCACTTTTAGCTATGACTCTTAGAAATAGAATTAGTCAACCTAATACTGAAAAGTCTCTGAATTCAGTTGTTTTCTTGCTGCCACTTACAATGTACTAAGGAATTTTAGATGAAGCAATTTCAATGTGACTTTTGCTTAAAGAAATTGCCCCCTAATTTTTTTTAAGATATAGTCTTTTAAAATTATTGTTTCCCCCATTTTACTATTGTCTCCCAGTTTGGACAGAGAGATTACAAAGTTCCTATGTCACATATGACTTCTTTCTTCATCCCTGCAAGGACAAGGAATGGAAGGAAGTGAGCTTCCCTCTAAGATTATAAACAAAAGTGTACCACAAGGGAAGATCAGGATATTATGTGTATGGGATTGAATATTTACTCTTCAGTCAAAAAAATTACAAATGCTCAGTATATACATGTAAACAATGACAGAAGTTGGTTGAACAGATCAAAACATACTAAAAGGAACACTTGGATTTTGAGAAAATTCAGTTCAGTTCAGTTCAGTTCAGTCGCTCAACTGTGTTTGAATCTTTGCAACCCTATAGGCTGGAGCACTCCAGGCTTCCCTGTACATCACCAACTCCCAGAGCTTGCTCAAACTCATGTCCATCAAGTCAGTGATGCCATCCAACCATCTCATCCTCTGTCATCCCTTCGCCTCCTGCCTTCAATCTTTCCCAGAATCAGGATCTTTTCCAATGAGTTAGTTCTTTGCATTGAGAAAATTGGTTGGAGTCAAATCTTAGCTTCCCAATATCCTATATATATGAGAATTTACATGAGCAACTTAATCTCCTGGAGCCTCTCAACATAAAGATTGTTCTGAGGATTAAGCATAACCCACCTAGCAAACAACAGAAACTTAAAAAATGACAGCAATCTGTAGAGATGGCAGGAAACTTTCTGTTATCATCTATCATCAGGGCCATATCTACATGACCTGACTTAATCCCCCTAGATTAATACCCTAAGGACATTCTGTATTTTCTAGTCACAATACTTGGCATGCTTTCCAAAATTATCTGAAAATATCATAACTGGCTTTTATTTAGCCAATTTTCTTCTCTCAATCAGTTCTAAGAAATTCATGATTATATTTATCTCTTTAATGTTTAGTATAATCTCTTATGATCATTCCAATCTTCCCTTTGCTATTGAGAATCTATATGAATCCCCAGCTGAGGTAAGGGAAAATTGGTTACATCATTAATTCTTATCACCTTCACATTGTAAACCTTTATTTATTTATTTTTATTTTGGCCAGTACATGGTTAGATTCTTATAAGGAAAAATGCTTTTATAAAAGAATAAATAAATAACACTGCAGAAATTGCTGGAGAAATATTTTGAAAACTGATTTCTTTAAGTAGACAACATTGCAGATATAGCTGACTTACGTATCAAATGAAAAGGAAGTGCTTATAATACAACTGTGGGTTTCAAAGAAAAATTAATTCTAATGAGCTTGCCCACCCTTAGATTAGCTAATTCTCTAGCTTATGAATGTATCCACATGCCTTTTCCTTAATAGTTACTGGCTATCTCACCCTTTTAGCTGAACAGATGGGCCTCCCCAAGAACTGGGATCCCCAACTCTGCTTCCTATTTGACTCACTCCAGAAAGCAGTGACTAGTGCTTAATGAAAAATCAGTTTTTACTGTAGTTAGTACCTAAATCAGCCAATGAGCTAGTACTATAAAATTTAAAAGTATGTATTGAGGAGCCGTATGGGATTTAACAACAAAAAATCCATTTACCCAATGGATTATTATCTCAATTATGGGTAATTAGCAAAGAAATATACTTACATAAACTCATGTTATCATTAATGAAAGGTGATAATTACAGTTTGCACAAGTGTCAGTATAATCTTTATAATCCTTATGATCTCTTAAATAGAAGTCAATTATCTCCAGTTTGTATAAACATAAGGTAGGTTAGTAAAAGCAATTTTTTTAAATTTATAACATTAAAGGTAACATTTGTTTTACAATCACTTAGCAGATTAAACCAGGCAGCAAATCTTTCATTTGGAGAACTGTTTTGTGTGCTAATATGCTAATTTGTGCTACATGTAAATGTCACTCAATTTAGAAAGCAAGCAAGAGACTCTATACTGATTAGTTCATAGTGTAGCCATATTATATTGTTTGTAAAAATTTTGGTTAAATATAAATGTGATATTACACATTGCTCAGATATTTTGCCTTTAAAGGAGCTATATTTAGGCAAATCCTAATATTAGTTCTACTTTTTGTATAATAAAACTAGATTAGTAGATAAAAAGGAAAAGTAACTAATTAGAAAAAGTTATAAACTAATTGCTGAAACTTCATAATACTTGGGGATTCCTTACCTGCCAATGCAGCAGACCTGGGTCCAATCCCTGGGTCAGGAAGATCTCCTTAAGGAGTAAATGGCAGCCCACTCCAGTATTCATGGCTGGAAAATCCCATCATCAGGGAAGCCAGGCAGGTTACAGTCCATGGGGTCACAAAAGACTAGGACATGACTTAGCAACTGAAAAACAACATAATACTTGTTTCCACTTTCTTATTTTCAAAGGACATTTTCTAATTATCTGACTCCTTATTAGAGCTTAAGTTTCAAGAGCTTAAAGACCAAGTCTCTTATCTGTTATATATGATATTCTTGAAAATTTGCACAAAACCTAGGACATAGAAAATGATCTTTCCTAACTGTTAAACAGATATTACCCTCCCTAATAAGATGGAGCCCTCATGACTTCATCTAATTCTAATTACCTCCTAAAGTCCTTACCTCCTGAAATCATCACATTGGGGATGGATGGTAGGGTTTCTTTTTTCTTTTTTTTTTTTTTAATTAATTAATTTATTTATTTTTTAAATTTAACTTTACAATACTCTATTGGGTTTGCCATACATCGACATGGTAGGGTTTCAAAATGTGAATTTGGGGAAGACAAACATTTATCGCATGGCAAGTCATGTAGCAGGGACTAGTTTAAGTTTTCAAAACAAAGTAAGGAAAGAAAATCCCATTTTTCACAGGATAAAAACTATATATATGGTTAGAAAAGTTAAGTTATACATCATTAGAGATAAGGGACAGTAAATGCAATTCAAATGGACACTAAATTTGGTTTTACATGTTCCAACAGTAAAGGCAAAAGAGAAGTCTGTTAGGGCTTTCTAAAAACAAAATGCATACATATTCATCTCCAGACTTTTTATCATTTAACTCAAACAGAGATATGCAAAATAAGAAACTTATTATGAGTGGCATAATGGAAACAATTTAAAACTATAATTTTAAAAAGAGAGAAGATGGATTTTAGTTAAAAATTTAAAACTTTGGTCTCCTGTGTAAGTTTCTCAAGGTTTCCCAAATGCAAAGTCTGCCCTGTGTTCAATTATAAATGTTCAGTTCAGTTCAGTTCAGTTGCTCAGTTGTGTCTGACTGTTTGCAACCCCATGGACCAGAACATGACAGGCTTCCTTGTCCATCACCAACTCCTGGTGTTTATCCAAACTCATGCCCATTGAATCAGTGATGCCATCCAACCATCTCATCCTCTGTTGTCCCCTTCTCCTCCTGCCTTCAATCTTTTCCAGCATCAGAGTCTTTTCAAATGAGTCAGCTGTTTGCATCAGGTGGTCAAAGTATTGGAGTTTCAGCTTCAACATCAGTCCTTCCAATGAACACTCAGGACTGATCTCCTTTAGGATGGACTGGCTGGACCTCCTTACAGTCCAAGGGACTCTCAAGAGTCTTCTCCAACACCACAGTTCAAAAACATCAATTCTTTGGTGCTCAGCTTTCTTTATAGTCCAA
>SJYV01039979.1:4095-17954 GCA_006410875.1 Neotragus pygmaeus | reverse complement strand
CTGGGATGCCCCCAGCCCCACCCCCATTAGAACTGACAGCGACTGAGTTTGCTGGAATGGCACCGGATGCAGCCTGCCAGAAGGGGGGTGGGGGTCCTATTTCCAGTGCCCCTGAGATGCCCCGTAACCCCCATGGGCCCAGCCCCACATCAGCACTCGCCAGGCGCTCAGGCTGCCTACTGCCCACGCTGGGGCTGCTGACCTGGGCGGGCAGGGCTGCTGACCTGGGCGGGCAGGGCTCCGGGCTGCAGGCCTCCTGCTGCTCTGGGCGGGGCAGCCCCTGGCACTGGGTATCCGGCAGGATCTCCTCGTCTGTGTCCTCCCCATGGGCCCGGGCGCAGTACAGGATCCTCTGTGCCACCCCTCCCCCACAGCTCAGGCTGCAGGCCGCCACCTTGTACCGCCACCTGGGGCAAACAGGAGTCAGGGGGCGCCCCGGGGGAGCCTGGCTTCCCCTCACGTCCACCTCAGACCGGAAAGGGCCTGGAGAAGGTTCTCTCTCCGGGGAGTCACTTTCACGTCTCCACCGGGAGGCGCAGCACGAGAGACAGAGAACGTTCAGAAGACCCCGCTTTGCAGAAGGGGAAGTTGGGGGCAGATGCGTCCAGAGACGCAATGGGGAAGGAGCCGGGCACCCAAGGGCCCTGCAGAGACATCGGCCTCCATCAGAATCCCAGCCCCNGGAGGAAGGAGCTCAGATGTGTATAAGAGACAGGGGCAGATGCGTCCAGAGACACAATGGGGAAGGAGCCGGGCACCCAAGGGCCCTGCAGAGACATCGGCCTCCATCAGAATCCCAGCCCCACCATCACCCGGACCCGCCCCCGCCGGGACTCCCAACCTTCTTCCCCACTGTGTTTCCACGCCACACAACACCGTCCATCAAATTATACACATACACACACATATATACATCTTCCCATCAACCTTCCTTGTCACCCGGCCCCCGCCCCGGCCCCCAGCGTCTGCTCCATGAGCATGGGGCTGCCTGACGGCCTTGTTAGCGGTGGCATCCCCTGTGACAGCGCAGCAGCCGGGCATAGCAGGTGCCCAGGAAAGAGCAAGTGATGAAAAACGAGCCACCAACCGCACGTGCCCGCATTCCAAAGCCTGTGTGATCAACCCCCACCCCCAGTCTTCTGTGCGCCAGTACGACCCCCTCCTGCGGGTGAGGACGCCAAGCCTTAGGAGCTGATGGGAGGTGATGATGCCACCCTGCGAGGATGCTCGCCTAGGACCACCTGCCTCCTTAGGGAGGGCCCACCTGGCAGGGCAGGGCTCCGGGCTGGAGGCCTCCAGGGGCCTAGGCCGGGGCGTGGGCCAGCACTTGGAGTGAGGCAGGGAGACGAGGCGGCCTTGGTCCACCCTCACACAGCGAACAGCCAGCGGCACCTGCCCGCCTCCACAGGTCACCGGGCACGGTGCCAAGGCGCGGGTCTCCCACCTCCAGGGAGGGAAGGCCGGCGCTCCGTCGGGAGCCGCAGCCAGGGTGGAGCTCCTTCCTCCCGGGGGCACCCAGACTGCTGCCCTTCGGCACGGCCTCCCTCCCTCGGACTCGCCTGGCTGGGCACGGGGCGGGCTGGCAGGCCTCCCGCNGGTTTCCCACCTCCAGGGAGGGAAGGCCGGCGCTCCGTCGGGAGCCGCAGCCAGGGTGGAGCTCCTTCCTCCCGGGGGCACCCAGACTGCTGCCCCTCGGCACGGCCTCCCTCCCTCGGACTCGCCTGGCTGGGCACGGGGCGGGCTGGCAGGCCTCCCGCTGGCTCCCGGGCTTGCTTGCCAGGTCACACAGCTCTTCCCGGACAGGCGTCCTGAGGGCAGGGTCCATGCACACGAAATGCAGCTCCGCCAGGCCTGTGGGGAGGGAGGAGGAACCCCGCGCCCGAGAAGCGGGTCAGCGAGGACCANGCTCCCGGGCTTGCTTGCCAGGTCACACAGCTCTTCCCGGACAGGCGTCCTGAGGGCAGGGTCCATGCACACGAAATGCAGCTCCGCCAGGCCTGTGGGGAGGGAGGAGGAACCCCGCGCCCGAGAAGCGGGTCAGCGAGGACCATGGGAGCCCCAATCTCTGGACAGCTCTAGCAGATGAGGCCTCCCTGGATTTGAGTCCCGGCTTCCCTCAGAGCTCAGTTAAAGAATCCGCCTGCAATGCAGGAGACTCCAGTTTGATCCCTGGGTAGGAAAGATCCTCTGGAGAAGGGAAAGGCCACCCACTCCAGTATTCTGCCTGGAGAATTCCATGGACTGTATAGTCCATGGGGTCACAAAGAGTCGGACACGACTGAGCGACTTTCNAGACTCCAGTTTGATCCCTGGGTAGGAAAGATCCTCTGGAGAAGGGAAAGGCCACCCACTCCAGTATTCTGCCTGGAGAATTCCATGGACTGTATAGTCCATGGGGTCACAAAGAGTCGGACACGACTGAGCGACTTTCACTTTGTGCCACCTACCAGCTGTGTGACCTTGGACCAGTGACTTAACCTCCCTGAACCTCAGTTTTCTCATCTAATGGTGCCGGACTTGGAGGGATATTTATCAAGACTTTTCCAGGAGACTAGACAGTGCCTGATGGGCCTCCCAGGTGGCTCAGTGGGAAAGAATCTGCCTGCCACTGCAGGAGTCACAAGAGGCACGGGTTCGTTCCCTGGGTCAGGAAGATCCCAGGGAGAAGGAAATGGCAACCCGCTCCAGGATTCTTCACCTGGGAAATTCCATGGACAGCGGAGCCTGGTGGGCTACAGTCCATGGGGTCACAAAGGGTTGGATGTGACGGAGCAACTGAGCATGCACGCACACACAGAAAGTGCTTGGCGCATAGTAGGCACTCAAAAATGGTGGCTGCCCTTTTTTACTGGGGGGCATTATAAGAGTTGCTACATTAAAACCTCTTACTGTGTCTACCGCTGAGATGTTATTAGGGCCGTGTCCTTGAATCTCTCCTTGAGGAGTATCCACAGAAGAAATCTCGGGCCTCAATTCTTAACATGCTGGGGGTTTAGCTGAGCAAGCGATTGGGGCTCTAGGTTCGTTCGTTCGTTATTTTCAGCCTTGCTTCGCAGCTTGCAGGATCTTAGTTCCCTGACCAGGGACTGAACTCGGACCACGGTAGTGAGTCCTACCCACTGGCCCTCCAGGGGATTCCCAGGGTGTTTAGCTTAAAACACTCTGTATCTTAACATTGATTTTTGCTTCTATGGATTGGCCACCAGAAAGCTCAGAGCTAAGCTTGGGGCCTGCCTTAGCCCTTAAGAATACGCTCTTGGGTCCCAGCACGGCTGGGTTTTATGATCACTTTCTACCTTCCAGCCAATCAACGGGCACGTTCACGTGGTTGCTGTGCTTGGCCGGCCGTCCCCTTGCTTATGAGGTCATGTCCTTGTGTATGCCACCTCAAACGCTATTCTCGAGCTAGCCGACCCTCAGGAGTACCAGGGCCTTACCTTGACCGCAGGAGGCAGAGCAGGGCCCCGCCAGGGGTGTCCACACGTGCGCGGCGAGCGCCTCCAGCCTGGGGCCGCCTGCTGGGGACGCAGCCTCCTGCCCCGGGGACTGGACGTCCAGCTGCGGGGGCCAGGCACCGAGCAGGTGGGTCTGGGCCTCCCACCTCCAGACCCCCGGGCAGCTGGCCCTCCACTCCCACCCAGCGCACACCTTCAGGAGAGAATGGAAGTGGTCACCAGCACCCAAAGGCCACCCACTCGCGGCTGCTTTCAGGGAAGCTGGCTTCCTGGCCCTGGCGGTGCCTTCATGCCCCACCCTGGCCTCTACACCAGCCTGAGCAGTCACTGTGGGGCAGGCAGCGCTGGGCCTTGGGAGCCAGATCAGCAGGCACACCTGGCCCTGAAGTCCCCTCCCCACCGCCGCAGCCCACGGAAGTCGGGGGCATTGGCCGGCATGCTTGTCTGAAAGCAGCGCCTCCCAGGTTGAGCCATGGATGCTGGAGGGAGCCTGGCAGCAAAGTGCCACCATCCTATCAGGCTCTGGATGCTTCCGGCTGCTCGCCAGTGGGGAGGGGGCATCCCAGCACCCTGAGCTCTGCGTCGGTCTGTCCTCTGCCCAGGTGCCTCCCGGGGACAGCAGGCCTGCACGAGGGCAGCCTTCCAGCTCTGGCCTGGAAGCCAGCATAACCAGAGGCCCCCTTCTCCCAGGACGCTCACCTGGCCCCAGCCGGGAGGGCATGTCGCCTCGACGCAGGGCTCCAGGGCAGGCGGCTTCTCGTCTGCAGAGCAGGGCCCAGCAGTTGCCGATAGCCCCATGCCATCTGCCCCCGGCATACACGTCGTGTTCTGCACGGCCGAGTCTGCTCCACAGGCTGATGAGCACGCGTCTGTCTCACTGAGGACGGGACACGACAGCCGTCAGGCCCTGCCTCTGCNAGCAGTTGCCGATAGCCCCATGCCATCTGCCCCCGGCATACACGTCGTGTTCTGCACGGCCGAGTCTGCTCCACAGGCTGATGAGCACGCGTCTGTCTCACTGAGGACGGGACACGACAGCCGTCAGGCCCTGCCTCTGCCTTCGGGCGGTCGTGCAAGCCAGCTCCTGGCGCAGAGAGGTAGAGAACCTGCTCCCCAGTCTCCAAGAGCCCAGAAAGGGTTCCTCACAAAGAGGCAAGGCCAGGGGCCTTTCCCCGAAGCCTGGCTGAATGGCTGCAGGCCTCTGCTTGGCACCCAGGGTGCAGAGACCAGCCCCGACCCTCCCGCCTTCCAGAGGCAAAGGTGAGTCCCCAACCAGAGAAGAGCGTGGCTCTGCGCGACCTAGACCCAGAGGTGCTGGGAGGCACGTGCCAGATGCAGGCGGTTTGCCAACTTAGGGACAGCAACCGCATCTCCTGCACCGGCCCTGAGAGCTGGAGGCGGCCTGGAGCGCCGTGTGGAGGGGGTCCCAGGGCAGGCTCAGCCCTCAGCAGGAGAGCAGTGACTGCTATGTCCGCCACGTCACACGGCGTGCGGGGGAGGGGAAGGGTGCCCAGGCCACCCACAGATCACCAGCGGCCTAGGCCACCCCGCTCCCCACTGCCCAGGTGACAAATCTGGGACCCAGAGAGGGAGGGGACTGGCTCAGATCCCCCAGACGGCTAGCGGCGAATCAGACTGAGTCTCCGTCAGCTGGAGTGCCACAGGGTGCACAACGGCAATGACAGAGTGGCGTCTGTGGCTGGACGTCTGTGGGCTTGCTCAGTGCTTACACGTTCGAAAAAAAGTTCAAAGAGAGGGGACCGGCCAGTGCAGGGCCTCCTGGGTGGGAGGGTGTAGGGGCCCGGCCAGAGGCCTCGGGAAGAGGGGACAGCCCGAAAGGGAAGGGCTGAGTGCAGGGACAAGCCCCGCCGGGAGGCTCTGCCTGGATCTGGCCTCGGCGGGCCCTGCCCACCCCGTGCTCACCTCTGGGGACAGGGCTGGGAATTGCAGGTGTCCACGGCCGCCGGCTGCGGGGCCAGCGCTCTGCACCGGGAGCGGGGAACGGTCCTCAGCAGGCTGCCCTGAGTCTCCACGCAGCGCACCTCCCGCTCCCACAGACCCCCACCACACGAGGCACTGCAGGGGCCAAAGTCTCCAGCCGCCCAGCTGAGGAGAGGAACAGGGCATCCGACAGATCCATGTGTGACCCGTCAGATCACTTCCCTGGCCGGGGCGGGGCCCAGGGTCCCTTCAGGGACCTAGACGCCATGTGGGGGCCGCCAGCCCAGTCCTCCAGCTCTCCAGGTGCCCCTGAGCCGCACATGAGCCTGAGGACATCTGTTTGAAAGTGCCAGCGGCTGGCTGCACCCGCCCCACACCCAACATAGACCTCCTTGTCCCTAGCATCATGCTCCCACCGGACTGTGGTCCCCCCCCGAGCCAACGCTGCAACCCTCGCAGGCAGGGCGGTCCTCTCCCTGTGTGGTGGGCACTTGAGCTCAGAGACGGAGCGAGCTGCCCACAGACGGGGCAGCAGGTCACGCCAGGCTGACCGGCCACTCGGGTCTGCCCGAGTCTCGGCGTCCGCACCTGCCCCCCAGGGACCCTGCCAGGGCCGATCAAGGCCTCGCCCGGACCCTGCCAGCTGTGCTACGAGGGCCCCTGGGCCACCCCCGCCCCTGAGGGCCACGGCCAGCACTCACTGCGGGGGGCAGGGCTCAGGGGCGCAGGCCTCTGACCACGCCGCCGGGGGCCGGCTCCCCGCACAGCGGGCAGCCTCCACCCACTCGCTCCTGGACTGGTCCCAGCAGCTGTAGGTCACCTGGCGCAGCCCTGGAGGGAACAGAGGGGCTGGGCCACCTCCACGGGGTGGGCGGCACGCCGGGCTTCCAGGCGAGCCCCGCCCCGGGCCCCACCTGCCCCGCAGCTCACGGAGCAGGGCCCCCGCACTGGGGCCCATGCCCAGGCCTGCCGCTGCTCGGGCTGGAAGTAGGTGAAGGTGATGTCGGGGCGGGCGGGGCTGCCGTACTCCTCGCCGTAGCGCCTGTAAACCTGCCGGGAGAGCGGGGGCTGTCACGGCCGCCTCCTTCAGGAAGCCTTCCGCCCTGCCTTCCTCCCTCTATGTTCTTTCACTCAGCAAGCCGCCACTGATGCTGAGCCCACGCCACACGTAGCGGCCAGGACACCGCCCCGGCTCCGGGAGCTCATGGTGGCTGGGTGAGTGTGGGCTGCAGGCAGGTTCAGCGACGGGTGTGCACAGGGGCCCAGGGAGCACGGAGAAGGGCCCCGAGGAGGCTGAGCAGGGGGCACAGCTGGAGGAGGCCACAGAAGGGGCCTGGAAGGGCCCAATGGGGTGAGAAGCCCACAGCTCTGGCTTCTGCAGCACAAGTGAGGCCCCGGGAAGGGCAGGAACGGGCTGCATGTGGGGCTCTGGAGGGGGCCTGGCAGGCTGGGCTCGGCCCTGAGGACACAGAGGGTAAAGGAAGAGGGTCCGGCAGGGAGGCTGGGCTTGTCTGTACTGCAGAAAGGTCCCTGGGTCCCAGGAGGGGCCAGCCTGGAGGGCAGAGGTCCCAGCCTCTGCCCCCACCCATCACAGCCCTCTGCTAACGTGCGGGTTCTTGGCACACACACCACCCTCCACCGTCACCAGCAGGTCCTGGGTCAGAGGCCCTGAACAGGGCCTGGGAATCTGTGTTTCTATCCACGCTGCAAAGGACGCCAACAGAAATGCTTGACAGCCAGCATTTGGAAGGAGGCTCCTAGGGGTGGGGAGGGCGCTGAGCTAGGTAGGCCACATGGGGAGCCAGGGAAGGGGTTAACCGCTCCCCGGGGGCTCACTCTGGCCTGGCCTTCTGGGGGAGGCCCACTGTCTCCCCAGCTGTGGGAGCAGGGGTGGGCTGCTAGACCAAGTCAGAGGCCGTCAAGACTCGGACCACCCCCAGAGGTTCTCCGGGGCTATTTCAGCCTCCACTGCTTTCTGTCCAGCCCTCTAAGCACCTTCCTCAGCAAAGCACACACGGGGCCGCTCGCAGGCCGGGTCCCAGCGGGAAGGACCCATGCAGACACAGCCTGGGCTCCGTCTGCCCCAGAGAGACAGCAAGACCCACACCCACGCTGAGCTGCCCCCGGCAGCCAACACTGTCCGGCGCACGCGCACGTCCCTCCCCAGGCCAGCCCGTGACCCCAGGATCGTGACCCGTGTGCACAGTGCGGGGGGCGGTGCCAACGCTCTGCGAAGCGCGTGTTGTGCCGTATTTTGGAAAAAACAAAAGATGAATCTTCCCAAGCGCTTTATCTCGGTGTGCTTAGTTTCGTTTTGCGGACGGGGGAAACCGAGGCGCGGAGAAGTTAAGCCTTTGCCCCAAGTTTCTGTGGAGCCTTTCTGGGACTGAACGCTGGGCTGAGCCCCTACCGGACTCTTGACCCTGTGTCACCCTGCTCCCCCTTCTGGGCTGACTCTGCTCCCCCTGTTGGAATGACAGACCCCACGGGGGCCTCTAACCCCGGGCGTCGGCACAGCCTCCCCCTCTGTCTAGAGGCCCACAGCCTCCGTTGGCGGGTCTGACTCAGCCCAGTCCCCACGGCACTGCACAGGTGACCCCCAACAGCTCCCCAGGCCCCCAGAAGGAAGCCCGAGCCCCTCACGCGGTCAGCAAGGCCCCTCAGGGTCTGCCCAGGGCTCCGGCAGCCTCCTCACCGGAGGGCCCCCTTCCTCCCCGCCCCTGAGCGCCCCTCCACTGCAGGCCCTCGTCCCCTCCCCGCAGCCTCCGCTCACCCTCCTGGACCTCAGCCACAAGGCCCCTTCCCGGAAACCCCCGCCCTCTGCAGGGCTCTCCCTCTGAGCCGCTCTCAGGACTGCAGGGGCTCCGGTGGGCTCTGAGTGGGACCCCAGCCCCCCAGCGGCCGCTGAAGGAGCGGGTGTGGCCCTGAGCCAATGCACAGGCCAACCCTNGAGATGTGTATAAGAGAACAGCTGCAGGGCTCTCCCTCTGAGCCGCTCTCAGGACTGCAGGGGCTCCGGTGGGCTCTGAGTGGGACCCCAGCCCCCCAGCGGCCGCTGAAGGAGCGGGTGTGGTCCTGAGCCAATGGACAGGCCAACCCCGGTGGAGGCCCTGCGGTCACCTGGATCTCCATGTCGTCCCGGGTGGGGCCCCGGATGCGGATCTCCTCCCGGCGGGGCAGCTGGTCCTCGCTCAGGGTCACCCTGTACTCCACGCGGTTGTCCTCCAGGAGGGAGGGGTAGCTGGTGCTGGCAGAGATGCTCCCGTTTCCGGCCACGATGTAGCGGCCACGCACCTTCACTGCTGTGGGCGAAGGGCCATCAGCACCGCAGGGCCCCCACCCTGGGAGCCAAAACCGCCCCTTCCCACAGACAGCCATGTAGAGGGTGAGGGGACAACTGGGCCGACAGGACGCTTCACCTGCCACGCCCGCCCCGGGCCCCCCGCCCTCGCATAAGCAGCCCTTCCTGGTGCCCCACGCACCAGGCCGACGGAGGCTTGCCCGCACCGTTACTCTGCACCTCCTCCCGGAACCCGGGGAGTGCTGGGCTCCCTCACCAAGTGCAGGCACAAGGACCTCCGGGTGAGCACCCCAACCCAGATCCAAAGCCCACCCTCTGCACAGAGAGACCCACAGTGTAAAGAGGGCGGCCTCACCCAGAGACAGGTCTGACCGGCGCCCTGTGCCTGACCTGATCCATCTTTCTTTAGGGTGAAAGGTCAAATATGTGATTTACGGCGGGGGCTTTGAGTCACCAACCCTCAGCCAAGCTAGAGACTGAGATCGGAATGATCCGGGCAGCGATCAATCAGTCCCGCAACCTCATCGACATAAGGACGTCCCCATGATACCCGGGCACTGAGCTCAGGAGAGCTCCCAGGGTTGGCAGTGCACCGCGCGTGTGGCTGCTCCCAGGGTTGGCAGTGCACCGCGTGCGTGGTTGCTCTCGAGGCTGGACACTGAGCCCTCCCTGATGCATCTCTTTCTTTGGCCATCCCTTGTAATAAGCCATAACCGTGAGTGTAACAGCTCTCAGAGTTCTGGGGGTCCACCCGGTGAATCCCGCAATGGAGGACGTTTGAGGGACCCTCACACCTGCAGGTGGCATCAGCAGGGAGGGCAGCTTGGGGCTGTACCCTCACCCTTTACGGTCTGGCCAGCTCACCCAGGTGTGTGAAGAGAGGCCTGCGGTTGATGACGGAGATGCTGGTGAGGTTGGGGGTGACGGTCAGAAACGTGACGTACTCTAGGAGGAAGCAGAGAAGGGGGTGGTCTCAGGTCGCTGAGGTTACAGTCAGAGGAAGGAAACGTTAGCGCCAGAGGGAGGCGGGACTTGGCTCCTTGACCGACTCTGCAAGAGACCTGACTTCTTGCATTAATAGAGCAAAGTCAAGGACTACCCAAGCAGAGCATCCCCCGTGCTCAGACGCCTCCAGCAGGAGAGGAGAGAACAGCCCCTGGCAGGCGTCCCGTGTCTGTTCTGCGTCACAGGTGCCGAGAGCAGCCGTGAGTGATGGGCGACCTCGTCGCCAACCTGAGCCTCCTGGGGAGGCTGAGACCTGCTGGGAGGGCCCAGGAGCGAGCGAGCATGCAGCCCCCCCACCTAGGCAGCGGACACCCGGGCTCTGAGCCGCGCGTCTTCCTGGAGGCTGGGGGCCCTTCGCCCCAGGGAGGCCCTACCTCTGGCCCTTCCGGCCGTGAAGGAGCCATTCTGCGGCCGGCACGTGCTGCTGTCCCCGCCGCACACCTGGCACGCGTCCCGCACCTGCCCGGAGTCCATCCCGCCATCACAGCCGAACGTCTGTGCAGAGGAGAGCAGCCGGTGAGGCCCCGGCGGCGTCTCCAGGCAGGGCTGGCCTTGAGGTCCACACAGCCAGACTGGCTGTTTCTGCCATTTCTGGTGTAGGAGGTGCGCTAAGATGACTTGCCCCAGGTCACGGCAAGGCTCCTGACTCCAAGCTCGGCCTGTTCCCCGGCACCGCCCAGCACAGACTCTGCTGCTGCAGCTTTGTGGGGGCCGCACCCCCAGACCTGACCCCCTTGAAGGCCCCTTCATGCCCTGGCTTCTCTGGGGGGAGCCCTCGGGGCCACAGAGGGTAGAAGGGCACTCCGCCGCACACACGCGCTTACCCTGCAGCTGCCCGACACGCACAGGCTCAGGGCCCCATCCTCCTGAGGGTCGCCCAGCACACAGCGCGTACCGTCCAGGAAATGGTCCCCGCGCCGCACCATGAAGCTCTCGCCAACAGCCCGGCACAGGTGTCTGCACAGGGCGTTCCCTGGGGAGAAGCAGGACAAGGAGCCCGGTGGGAGGGTGCAGGGAGCTGGGGACAGAGACTGCGAAGCTGGACCCAAGTGGGCTCTCAGTGACTCCCAAGCGCCATCTCACCGTGCTCTCTGCGTTTGGGGTTGGCATGGGTTTTACCTCCCATCTGCCCCGCCTCCCAAGGCAGTAACCGCATCACCGAGTGATGAGTGTGCGACTCAGGAGCTGGGTGCTTTTCCAGCATCCCGCTACGCCTCCTGTCTCCGTTTTACAGACAGCAGACGGAGACTCGGTGAGGAGAGGTCAGGGCTGACCTGCCGGCAAGGGGCCGAGCCGGGGCGGGAGGGATGCTCGGTGTGATACAGAGCCTGAGCCTGCTCGCAACCGCATCAGCGTGACGCTGGGCCTCCCCCAGTGACGCTCCCCACCCAGGGTCTCGAGCCTGGCCCCCCCACCTGGGCCCACCTTTGCTGTACTGCTCCGCGGTTCCCCAGCGGTAGAAGGTGGCGCTGCCCCCCGGGGAGAGGCGCAGGGGCTCGCCGTCTGTCTGCGCGCACTGCTCGGACATGAACTCCAGCTGGGTCTTCTCGCAGGCCTGGATGGAGGAGGCAGAGGACGGGCATAGGAGGGGCCGCGGCAGGGGGCTCGGTGAGGGAACCCTCGCCCCCGGGAGACAGCAAGACCCCCTGCAGCGCAAGGATGAAGATGCAGGTTTAGCCTGGCTCCTGGCTGAACCTCGGTTCTCTGCCCTGGAGAGTGCGGTGTCGAGAACCTTCCTTTGCTGACAGGAGGATTCTACAAGAATCTGGGAGGACACAGGGCGGGCCTGCCCCCGGCAATGAAGAGGAAAGAAAGCCAGACAGAGAGCTCGGCAGGAGGGAGGCCCCGTTTACGTGCATCTGCTACATCTGCGCTTCGTCTAGTCAGAGCCGCGGTTTTCCCAGTGGTCACGTATGGATGTGAGAGCTGGACTATAAAGACAGCTGAGCGCCAAAGAATTGATGCTTTTGAACTGTGGTGTTAGAGAAGACTCTTGAGGGTCCCTTGGACTGCAAGGAGATCCAACCAGTCCATCCTAAAGGAGATCAGTCCTGGGTGTTCATTGGAAGGACTGATGTTGAAGCTGAAACTCCAATTCTTTGGCCACCTGATGCGAAGAACTGACTCATTAGAAAAGACACTGATGCTGGGAAAGATTGAAGGCGGGAGGAGAAGGGAATGACAGAGGATGAGATGGTTGGATGGCATCACCGACGCAATGGAGATGAGTCTGAGTGAACTCTGGGAGTTGGTGATGGACAGGGAGGCCTGGCATGCTGCAGTCCATGGGGTCGCGAGAGTCGGACACGACTGAGCGACTGAACTGAACTGAACTGAACTATGTCTGTGCAGGTATCAGTGTTGGAAAAGACACAGAAGTCAAGAGCAAAGGGCCTCTGCACAAGAAGCTGGGCGCCAAGGCGGGCTGGCATCCAGGCCTGCTCTGCACTGGAGTCTGAGGAAAAGAATTGGAGTGGGCCTGCTGAGGCCACCTGGAGGAGGTGGGCAGGGAAGGTCTCACCACGTGCAGATCTTAAGCCAAGGCCAGAGGAGTGTCTCCACACCCTCTGTGATGGAAACACAAGTAAGTGCTGGAGGGGATGTGGGGACATCAGAACCCTCGCACATTCCTGGTAGGAACAGCTGCCGTGGGAAATGGCCTGGAGGTTCTCAAGAAGTTAAATGTAGAATTACCATGTGATCCAGCAATTTGGCTGTTAGGTGTACACCCCAAAGAGTGAAAGACTGGTACTCAAAAAAGTCCACGTACACACATCTTCGTAGCAGCGTTATTCCCAACAACGGAAGATGGAAACAGCCCAAATGTAGTGACAAATGGACAATGGATGAAGGGATGAGCAAAAAGCAGTCCAGTGGAACATTATCGGATAATATTCCATCCGATGGAGTATTATTCAGCCATGAGAATGAGTGGAGTTCTAATACATGCTGCACATGAAAATACCATGTGCCGAGTGGAAGACGCCAGATGCAGGAAGCCACACGTGGTGTGATTCCCCTTATTGAGATGTCCAGGGCAGGTAAACCCCCAGAGCTAGAAAGTGGATTGGTGAATGGCAGGCACCGGGGGGAGGCGGCAGGGGAGTGGCTGTTTAATGAGCTGGGGTTTGCTCTGGGGTGACGGGAACTGTTTGGAACTAGAGAAGGGTGGTGATCGCATGGTGCTCTGAAGGCACTGGGTAACACAGAGCCGCACAGTTTCACATGGTTGACGTTATGGGTGTGAGAGCCACCTGAGCTCATAACTAAAGCAATCGCCTGTGCCCTCCCAGTGCCCAGCGTGGCTGTGGGAAGGAGCGGTGTTCTCAGTGCAGGGTATGCCATCCGGGTAAGGAGGGGGACACCTCAGAGGGGCCTGCTTTCAAGGGTCGGACAGGCCTGGGCTGTGTGCTGTGGTCCAGAAAGTGAAAGTCGCTCAGTCGTGTCTGACCCTTTACAGTCCATGGAATTCTCCAGGCCAGAATACTAGAGTGGGTTGCCATGCCCTTCTCCAGGGGATCTTCCCAACCCAGGGATCAAACCCGGGTCTTCGGCATTGCAGGCAGATTCTTTACCAGCTGAGCCACAAGGGAAGCCCAAGAACGCTGGAGAGGGTAGCCTATCCCTTCTCCAGCGGATCTTCCCAACCCAGGAATCAAACCGGGCTCTCCTGCATTGCAGGCGGATTCTTTACCGACTGAGTTATAAGGGGAAGGTATCAATAAAACCACTTTTGCTCTCGAAAGTGCCCTGTGTGAACCACAGGTCACAGCCACCCTGAGCTCCTCCAGGCCACTGCCGCCTCTGACTGCAGCCCCTCCCCTGCCCAGGGAAGCAGGCCTACCTGGGTGTTGCACATCTCGGCCTGGAGGTCAGAACCTACGCACGCGCGTCCCCCAAAGGCAGGTCTGAAAATGCCCACAAGACGACGGGATGAGAGGTGACCCAGGGCCCCAAGCCAGGGAGTTCGGAGCGGCCGCCTCCACGCAGTACCTGGGGTTGTCGCACCGCCGCCTCCTGGTGACCACGCCACCTCCGCAGGAGCGGGAGCAAGGACTGGCGGGCCCCCAGCCAGACCACTGTCCGTGCACCACCCCCACGGGGGCCAGCTCCGCCAGCGTGCGGCAGCGACCCTTGGAGCACCACTGCAAGAGAAG
>SJYV01039973.1:0-36804 GCA_006410875.1 Neotragus pygmaeus | reverse complement strand
GAAAGCAGCAAGAGAAAAGGAGCTCATCATATATAAGGAACTTCCGTAAGACTGAGCTGAATTTCCAGCAGAAACCTTGTAGACCACCAGAGAGGATGTGCTTAAAGAAAGAAAACCTACCAGACAAAAATAGTGCAATAAGCAAAGTAATGTAAGCATTAGTCGCTCAGTTATTTCCAGCTCTTTGGGACCCTATGAACTGTAGCCCTCCAGGCTCCTCTGTCCATGGAATCCCCCAGGCAGGAATGCTGGAGTGGGTAGCCATTCCCTTCTCCAGGGGTCTTCCTGACCCAGGGGTCAAGCCCAGGTCTCCTACGCTGCAGGCAGATTCTTTACCACCTGAGCCACCAAGACTTGGAGTAAAAGAAACAGGCAAAAAAAGTCTGCCTCCCAGTCTCCCTTTGGCATACTTATATACCTTGAAAGCTACTGCCTGAGACTTATGCTTCTAATTTAATGTGCATCTAGAGGCTAACTTTGATTCTCCCAAGAAAC
Organism: Neotragus pygmaeus; assembly: GCA_006410875.1. NCBI lineage: Eukaryota > Metazoa > Chordata > Mammalia > Artiodactyla > Bovidae > Neotragus > Neotragus pygmaeus. Next base: position 36,309 of record SJYV01039973.1, on the reverse strand, counting down.
CAGGAAAGCCAGCGAATTCCACCTCTGCCTTTTCCCTTAATCCTACCCTGATGCTGCTGTTGCTGCTAAGTCGCTTCAGTCGTTTCCAACTCTGTACGACCCCAGAGATAGCAGCCCCCCAGGCTCCCCCATCCCTGGGATTCTCTAGGCAAGAACACTGGAGTGGGTTGCCATTTCCTTCTCCGATGCATGAAAGTGAAAAGTGAAAGTAAAGTCACTCAGTCGTGTCTGACCCTCAGCGACCCCATGGACCGCAGCCTTCCAGGCTCCTCCTTCCATGGGATTTTCCAGGCAAGAGTACTGGAGTGGGATGCCATTGCCTTCTCCGAATCCTACCCTAAGTCTCCAATTTCTTCCTGGTGGGAGCATGTGCACATCTGTACCCTAGCTTTTGCACCTGCTGCCATGGATGGACCCCCTAGGTCACTTGGCTCTGTTAGCCAAAGGGGCTTGCATTCACCAGTCCCATAGGACTTTGGCAAACAAAGAAACAGTTCTTAACCAGCTATCCCCATAGGGCTCTGAAGAGGAAACAGACAGTCTTGCCCATCCCCTTGTCTTTCCCAGAAAGAGGCCTATTTGCATACCTTAAACTGAAACCACATTTCTCAGGTGGAACTCAGTCAAGCCACAACTCAGACTGGAACTCAAACTCATGGGCTGGGACCTGCATCTCAGATTGGAACTTGAACCCAGGGTCCCTAACTTAGTAAGGGGCTGTGTTTAAATTGAAACTGCTCACCTGGTGTCAGGACTTAATGAAACTCAGGTTCTTTTTGTCTCATCACAGAAAGAATTTAGCATAAGGCAAAGTGGCAGGCAAAGAGTCAGTTTATTAGCATAGGGTGTTTGTGAGAGACAGAAGCACACAACTCTGCCCCAGAGACTGGTAGAAGTTTATTTTTATATCATCTTTTAAAAATTCTGCATATAAGCAATATCATACAATATTTCTCTTTTTCTGTCTTACTTCACTTAGTATGATAATTTCCAGGTTTAGCCATGTTGCTGCAAATGGCCTTATTTCATTCTTTTTAATGGCTGAGTAATATTCCATTGTGTATATTAATATGTATCACATCTTCTTTATCTGTTCCTCTGTCAAAGAACATTTAGGTTGTTTCCATGTCTTGGTCATTGTAGTCAGTGCTGCAATGAACATTGGGATGCATGTACCCTTTTGAATAATATTTTTATCTGGATATATGCCCAGGAGTGGGATTGTCGGATTATATGGTAGCTCTGTTTTTAGTTTTCTGTTTTTTTTTTTTTTTTAAGGGAAACTCCATACTATTCTGTACACCCTCTCCAACATTTTTGTTTGCAAATTTTTTGATGATCATCATTCTGACTGGTGTAAGGTGATATCTCATTGTAATTTTTTGCATTTCTCTAATAATTAATGATGTTGAGCATCTTTTCATATGCTTGCTGGCTATATGTATGCCTTCTTTGGATAAATGTCTATTTAGATATTCTGCTCATTTTTTTCCTGAGTTATTTTTTTGTTGTTTAGTTGTATGAGTTGTTCATATGTTTTACATATTAAACCCTTGCTTGTTGCATCGTTGGCAAATATTTTCTTTCATTCTGTGGATTGTCTTTTTGTTTTGTCTATTGTTTCACTTGCTGTGCACAATATTTTGAATATAATTAGGTCCTATTTGTTTATTTTTGTTTTTATTTCTGTTTCTCTCTAAGAGATAGGAAATAGATAGGGAAACAGTGGAAACAGTGTCAGACTTTATTTTGGGGGGCTCCAAAATTACTGCAGATGGTGATTGCAACCATGAAATTAAAAGATGCTTACTACTTGGAAGGAAAGTTATGACCTAGATAACATATTCAAAAGCAGAGATATTACTTTGCCAACAAAGGTCTGTCTAGTTAAGGCTATGGTTTTTCCAGTGGTCATGTGTGGATGTGAGTTTGACTGTGAAGAAACCTGAGCACCGAAGAATTGATGCTTTTGAACTGTGGTGTTGGGGAAGACTCTTGAGAGTCCCTTGGACTGCAAGGAGATCCAACCAGTCCATTCTAAAAGAGATCAGCCCTGGGTGTTNCTCTCAAGAGTCTTCTCCAACACCACAGTTCAAAAGCATCAATTCTTTGGTGCTCAGCCTTCACAGTCCAGCTCTCACATCCATACATGACCACAGGAAAAACCATAGACTTGACTAGTCAAAATATGTGTTTTCAAAAGACACTCATAAATGAAAATACAAGCCACAAACTGGGCAAAGTGTTTTGCAAAATGCCTATCAAAAAAGGGCTTTAAAATACATAAAGAGTTCTTACAACTCACTAATAACTCAAATTATTTTTTTAATGGGCAAAAGATGTGAATAGTCAGTTTAAAATGTAGATGGCAAATATTCACATGAAAAAGTGCCCAACATGATTACAATAGGGAAGAACAGATTAAAACCACAAGGACATATTAATACTACTCATCCTCTAGAGTGACTCAGTGTAAAGAGAGAGACTGTGCCAAGTGCTGGAGAGGATACAGAGCAACCAAAGTCTCATGTTTCCCACTCTGGAAAATAGTTTGGCAGTTTCTCAAAAAGCTATACCTCTACAGAGACCCACCCATTCTATGATTAGGTATTTTACCAGGAGAGATGAAAACATGTGCCCAGACAGACTAAACACAAATGTTTATAGCAGCTTCATTTGTAATAGCCACAATCTAGAGAAAATTCAAATGTCCATTGGCGGGAAAATGTGTAAACTAATTGTGGTATATCTATCAATGAAATATTACTTAGCAGTTAAAAAGGAATGATCTTTTGAAACATGCAACAACATAGATGAATCTCAAATTCATTACACTAAGTAAAAGAGGCCAGACAAAATGGTACATCCTGTATGATACCGTTGACATAAAATTCTAGAATATCTGTAGTAACAAAAGGTCTGCAGTTGCCCGGGGAATGAAGTAAGGAGCAAGAGATTCCAAAGAGACATCAGGAAGTTTTGAGAGAGGATGATTCTTATGTTCATCAGTTTCATATGATAGATTCAAGGTCATGTACATTCATAAATATTTTATGAAGTTATACACTTGAAATATATGCAATTTTTTACATGAATTATATATAAGAAAAAGGTATTTTTAAGAAAGGTTGCCAGGAAGAGAAACTGAAATAATGGATAAGAAAGATAAAAAACATAAATTATGTATTCCAAACATAACATCATTTTCAGTAAGAAGAAAATAGTCCCAAAGTAAAACGGGATCCTAAAGAGAAGACCAACAAGATCAGATGTTTGAATGCTTTTCCTGTTCCAAGGCTTGGCCTTAGATGTCTGCAGAAACCAACCCAGTACATCCCTTTCAACAATCTCCTAGGAAGAGTAAAGAAACAGAATCACAGAGAAGTGAAGTAACTTGCCCAAAGTCACATAACTAGAAAGTAGTCAAACCCAGAATACGGATCCAAGCAGTGTGACTCAGGACCCTGGACTCCGAACAATGACACTTTACCACTTCCCTTTCTATCTCGTGTGCGCTTAGTCACTCAGTCATGTTCAACTCTCTGTGACCTCTGCGCTGTAGCCTGACAGGCTTTTCTGTCCATAGAACATTCTGGGCAAGAATACCAGAGTCTACTCCAGGGGATCTTCCTGACCCAGGGATCAAACCTGCATCGCTTACATCTCCTGCAGTTGGCAGATGATTCTTTACCACTGTGCCACCTGAGAAGCCCTCGGATTTGAATAAGCCTGTAAATTAAAAGTGGTAAACAAACTTGGGAACTAAAGTTAAATATCACAGAGGTAGATAAAGTAAGTCTGAGATAAAGTCAAATATTTAATTCTTATCTTTCGCCCATCTAATTATGGTGATATTTTATTCACTGGATTTGCCAACTTAAGAGTTTGTAACCATAATTGATAAGATGAATTCTCCCTGTATTTGAATAAATAGCTTACTGAGCAAATTAATAGTATAAATACAACTTCAAGGGGAACTATGTAAGAAAATAACCATTTACATGCACCTTTAACCAACACGCCCATGCACCCTTTGACTAATTATCTCTTATTCACCCTTCAAGTCATAAATCAAGCACCATGTTGTCAGACTTGGTTCCCTTCAGTAGATGAAATCGCTCCTGTCTCTTAATGCTTCTCATTCAGTGAGCTGAAAGTAGCTGCAATTCTGTTCACAGTCTTACCACACAGATGGGTTCTCCGTGGGAAGCTCCACGGTTCTTGTCACCATGCCCCTCCTACCTGAGCTGTAATGTACTTTCGTTCCTAGTACCCCCATTACCACTGCACCCTTTTGGGGCAGTATAGAGTTCCAGAACCCTCCAGAACTTTCTGGGTGGTTCCACGCATCTAGGCTAACACTCTTGTGAACCCCCTGACTGACACACACCTCCTGTCTTGCTGGCTGCAGCAGAACCACATCACAGGATCAGCTCATCTGTGAAGGGCTCTTACCCAAGCTCCTGCCTCCCAGCAGAACGGCCCCCTCCTCCTGTGCTCCAGTCCGGCGCCTCGTGGAGACTCCGGGCCCTGCTGCTGTTTGCAAGGAGGACGGCCCTGCTCTCAAGGATGCAGGATTCTGGGATAGGGACCAAAAAGTCATAGTAAGTCATGTGGGAGACAGGAAGAGGCTAATTGGGGTCGATCTTGTAAATGAAATTTTACATTGGGAAAAACAGCTTATACTTCAAAAATTTAGTCTATTAAAACTATGGATTGATTCCTAGGACTGGTCCAGACAGATGAGGGCTGACCCTTCAGGAGGTCTTGACAAAAGGAGGACAACAGGACACATCATGTAAATGGTATCTTTTTTTTTTTTTTTTTTTTACCAAATCACTGGAGGAATTCATCAGGGCTTGCAGAGGCCTCTCCCAAGGTTTTGCTATTCAAGTTACTCTCCTTGAAAGCTCCAGTAAAGTCCTCATGGTGCTGGGTTTGCTCTTCATCAAATGTGCTGATTTAATGCCACAAGGTCTTCATTTGTCTCCATTTTGCTTGTGGCTGGAGAAATTCTTGAAAACCAGTAGTAGGCAGAGTTATAATCGCAAAGATGTCCATGTCCTAGTCTGAGGAACCTGGGACTATGTCACCATCCATGGAAAGGGGGACCTTGAAGATGTGATTAAGGTTGATGAACCTCAGAGATGGAGGTTACCCTGGATTATCCAGGGTAAGCCCAATGTAGACACAAGGGTCCTTTTTTAAAAAGAGGCAGAGTCAGATGTAGAGAGAGACATACAAGAATGGAAGCCGAGATCAGAAGAAATAAAAGATACTACACTGCTGGCTTTGAAGATGGAAGGGTTGGCCACAAGCTAAGAAATGCAGGTGATCTCTAGATGCTGGAAAAGGCAAGGAAGTGGATTCCCCCTAAAGCTGCTAGAAGGAATTTATCTCAATATTAGCACCAGTGAGATTCATTTTAGATTTCTGACCTCCAGAATTGTAAGATAATATATTTCTGTTAAGTTTGTGACAATTTGTTGCAACAGCCACAGGAAACTAAGAAAAAAACATTTTTACACTTTTGTCCACTTCCAGGAAGTCATCTTTGAAAGCTTTATGCCACAAACTGAATTATGACTGCATTCTCCCAAATTGATGTACTCAACCCTAACTCCAATGCGACTCGTGTGTGTGTGTGTGTGTGTATGTATTTAGTCACTCAGTTGTGACCAACTCTGCAACTCCACGGACCGTAACCTGCCAGGTTCCTCTGTCCATGGGGTTCTCCAGGCAAGAATACTAGAATGGGTTGCCATTCCCTTCTCCAGGGGATCTTGCCGACCCAGGAATCAAACCAGGGTGTCTCTTATGTCTCCTATATTGGAGGACGGGTTCTTTACCACTAGCCCCACCTGGGAAGCCCTTGAAGTTTATTAAGGAGATCGTCTTAGATCTTCGCATATGTGCTCAGTTGCAGTCATAAGGATGGGCTTCAGTCTCATAGGACTGGTGACCTTATTAGAAGAGGCTGAGGCTCTCTCGCGCACAGCAAGAAGGCAGCCGTCTGCAAGTCAGGAAGAGTGTTTTCACCAGGATGTGCTGATGCTTTGATCTCAGATTTGCAGCCTCCAGAACTGTGAGAAAATAACTGCCAGTCGTTGAGCCCCCGTCTGCGGTATTCTGTCACAGCAGCCCGAGCAATCTCCTTTGCAACTGCATTAGATGCTGTGATGCGTTCCGATACCAGCATCCCTCCTGTCATCCCAGCCCTCACCTGGCTGACAGCAACCTCACCTGGGAGGTACCTCCTTCAGTGGGGCAGATCTAATGGAATGACTGGTCAGTGCCAGGGAGGGCAGAAGCCTGGCCTTGATTCTAGACAATCTGAAGGTCATCCCAGCCACAGAACCTCTGCAGAGATTGTATCAAAGTTCAGCTTCTCTGCCCAGACTTTCTCCCCTCACTCCCTGAAAGGTGGTGTTGCCTGGATCTCTCCTCAATAAATTCCCTGCCTGCAAATTGTCTCGGAGGCCATTTCCTGGGAACTCCACCTAACACAGCAAATGCTGAGCTTGGATCGCTTGCTGCCAGGAGGGGCAGATGGCCTGGGGAGCTGATCAGGCTTCCACAGAGAGATACAGCTTTGTGGTTTTGGCCAAATGACTTCTGGAGTTAGAGGGAGGGCTGCTGGCTGGAGATGACATCACAGGGGTCATTCCATCAGTGTCACTCCCTCTTTGGAGAGGCCAAGACTCGGATAATGAACCCGGGTGTAGAGGGGAGAGCCTTGAACTTGTCTTTTTGTGTTTGCACATCGCCTTCAGGTCAGCCCAGCTGCCTGCGGAATATCAGCCAAAGCCAAGTGGAGCTTGAGAATCACCCCACAAACCCTGTCTGGATCTCTGACCCCCACATCACAACATGAAACAAAATAATGTTTTCAGTTGCTAAGTTTGGGGTCCTTTGTTTTAACTGGCTGTAGCCGATGGGAGCACGATTCCCTCTACCTTTGGATGGTCACTCATTCAGAGCCGTGAGGTCTTATGAGATGACTAGCAAGTACACCCGCAGAGTCGTGGGGAGATCAGAAGGGCCAGGAAAGCAGTTCAAGGCCCGAAGAAACGTGAGGCCCCACACTAAGTGCTCCCAGCTCTGCTTCCCTGGAGTCTGGCACTGACTGGAGGAGGCAGCAACGCCTCTCCCCATTCCACAGAGCGGCACACTGAGGCCTGGAGAGGGGTAAGGCGACTCACTCAAAGACACACCACTGTCAGTGGCGCCCCAGTACTCCTGTTGCTAGGCATCCTTTAGAACTGCCCTTCTTTGGAACTGGGACGAAAACCGACCTTTTCCTGTCCTCTGGCCACTGCTGGGTTTTCCAAAGTTGCTGACATTTTGAGTGCATCACCGATTCAATGGACATGAACTCGGACAAACTCCGGGAGATGGTGAGGGACACGGAGGCTTGGCATGCTGCAGTCCAGGGGGTCGCGAAGAGTCAGACACAACTTGGCGACTGAACAGCAGTGCTCCTGTGTCCATTCATTCACCTGGGCTCTGCTGAGTGTCTCCTGGAAGCCAGGCTTCAGATGAGGTGATGCAGAGACATAGGTCAAAAGAAAGACGAGTTAAGTTAGTACCAGAGGTTGGGAGTGGCTTTGAAGGTAGAGGATACAGATTTCATTGGGGTAGTCATAGTGGGCCCCTCTGAGAAGGGGAGGCTTGAGCCAGTATGGAAATGGTGAGGGTCTACAGCTGTACCACCCTGAACACACCCCATCTTGTCTGATTCAGAAGCTAAGCAGGGTCGGGCCTGGTAAGTACTTGGGTGGGAAATGATGAGGGCTGGAGCCAGTGGGTCTGGGGCCCAAACGGCAGCCTGCAGTGGAGAGATGTCCCACAAGCTCCCTAACCTGGTTTGAGAAGCCCAGGCCCCACTGGCCGTGCTGGGTACCAACCAGGCCCTCAGTCTGGGACAGGGCCGGGCAGGCTCCCTGGCTCCAGATAATGATGCCTCGGCGTCGCCCACACGGGCGGGTGCACCAGCTCCGGTGGCTCCGTGTTAATTGCTCCGAGCACAAAGGGCCATGTAATTTGGATCAAAAGGCCCTTCCTTCCCAGCGAAGTCTTAATTGTGGTACGTCCCGCTGCCCAGGGGTGAGCAGAGTCAGGAGCACCGGCTCTGGGGCCGTGCGGTCAGTGCGCTGGTCTCGGCTCACCCACTGGCCGAAGTGGGTCACTTAAACCTCTTCAGTCCTCAGCTTCTTTGCCTGTAAAGTGGAAGTGAAACCTGCCCCCTGACCATGTCATGGCCCTGGAAGTGAGGATCGAGTCAGGGAGATGGTATAATTCCTTAAATATGTTCCGAATCCTAAGTTCCAGCTATTCTGGACAATTCACTGATCTCTGTACTCACACCGAATGCTCATCCATCCATCTTCATCTGTTAAGCATTTCCTGTGTGCCCATTTTGTGTGAGGCATGGGTTTTGGAGCTGCAGAGATCACTAGAATGGGGTCACTGGCCTCTACTGGAGAGGAGATAGGCAGGAACAGGAAAGGATAAATAGAGAACCACCACCCTGCAGGGAAGCGGAGTTTGGGGTTGGGCTTTGAAGCTTGAATAGGAGTCTGTCCCTCAAAGAAGTGAGGGAGGAACCCAGTGCAGAGAGGCAAAGCAAGTTGCATGTGTTGGGAATGGCAGGCAGCAAAGGGTAGACCAGGGGCTTCCCTGGTGGCTCAGATGGTAAAGAATCTGCCTGCAAGTGCGGGAGACAAAGGTTCAATCCCTGGGTCAGGAAGACCCCTTGGAGGAGGGCATGCAACCCACTCCAATATTCTTGCCTGGAGAATCCCATAGACAGAGGAGCCTGGTGGGCTGCAGTCCATGGGGTTGCAAAGAGTCAGATATAGCTGAGCGACGAACACTTTCACACTTTCACAAGGGCAGACCACGTGAGCAGGGGAGGATGCATAGGACATGAGCCCGGGAATGCAACATCTGGATTCAAGGGGCCTCTGCAGGCTGGCAGGAAGTCTGGACTTGATCCTTCAGCAACTGGGAGCCACGGGAAGATTCTCAGCCGGGGAGAGAGGGAATGAGCTTCATTCTGGGAGAAGGATCCCGAGTGGCAGGCAGTGTGGAGGGTGAAGTGGTGAAAGGCTGGGGTCAGATAAATCGGTAGGAGGCAGATGCAATGGTGTAAACCAGACAACATTTATCCATTCAACAAATACTCTTTAGACACTTACCAAAGGCCCTGCCCTGGATAGGTGCTGTGGGTACATTCTCGTGGGAGAAGAGCATAAATATAAACACATAAGGAAGTGTGGGATCCTGACAGAAGCCACAGAACTGCAGCACGGACTGATGTGGGATAACTGGATGTGGTTGGTTGGCTCGGCTCCAGTATCCCTGCTCGCCTCAGCTGCAGGGACTGCAAAGCCCCAAACTACATTTCCCAGAATTCCTTGTAAATCTAGGCTCCTAGACAAATTCGGTTCCACTAAATCCATATGATTGCTGAAACAGGAGAAAAAAAAAAAAAAAACGGAATTGAGGCTGTGGCTTCTATCCACTGATTTAGACTATTTTTTATTGGCATCCAGGGTGGTTTTCCAGAGAAGGCAATGGCACCCCACTCCAGTACTCTTGCCTGGAAAATCCCATGGGCGGAGGAGGAGCCTGGTAGGCTGCAGTCCATGGGGTCGCGAAGAGTCGGACACGACTGAGCGACTTCCCTTTCACTTTTCACTTTCACGCGTTGGAGAAGGAAATGGCAACCCACTTCAGTGTTCTTGCCTGGAGAATCCCAGGGACGGGGGAGCCTGGTGGGCTGCCGTCTATGGGGTCGCAGAGCTGGACATGACTGAAGTGACTTAGCGGTAGCAGTAGCAGGGTGCTTTTCTGCAGCCAGCAGCCTTATAGGGAGTCTGAGTAGGGACAGAGGGCAGGGACCGTTTCCTTCCTCTGTGTGCCGGTGCACAGCACTAGCATCAAGTTTGGGGAACAGAACTCTCGATATTATCAGTCTCCCTAGAGATGGTGTGAGCCGTGGTCTGCAGGGACTGCGTGTTCATCGTCTGAGTCCCGGTGGACGGACAAGTGGTATCCCATCCCTCCCCTCTGGCAGGGGCGCCAGGAGCCTCATGGTCTAGGCCAAGGTGGCAGGTCTGTTACCAGGAGCTGTGGGCACTGCAGGGAGGCGCAGGGAGGGAAGCATGGCTTGGGAGCCCTGCAGAGCGGCCACGTGGTCGGCACTGCCACCCAAGCTGCCTTCTCCACGTTCCAGGCTTCCCTGTGCTCAGGAGGCCCAGGTGTCTGGTCGGCTGGCGGTGGGCCGCACCATGTGGGCACACAGCAGGTTTCTACTGACGCCGGTAAAGAATCTGCCTGCAATGCAGGAGACCTGGGTTCGATCCCTGGATCAGGAAGATCCCCTGGAGAAGGAAATGGCAACCCACTCCAGTATTCTCGCCTGGAGAATTCCACGGTTACAGGAGCCTGGCAGGCTACAGTCCATGGACTCTCAAGAGTCGGACAAGACTTAGTGACCAAACCACCACCTGATGCTGAATGCCCAGCACACCTCCCTGAGGGCCGGAGTTCTTGGTTCCAATCCCAACTCTGCCGATTTCCGGCTGTGGGACCTCGTGTGAGTGTCTTAACTTCTTTTTCTTTTTTATTGAAGTAAATTTGACCTGCCGCCGCTGCTGCTGAGTCGCTTCAGTCGTGTCCGACTCTGTGCAACCCCATAGACGGCAGCCCACCAGGCTCCCCCGTCCCTGGGATTCTCCAGGCAAGAACACTGGAGTGGGTTGCCATTTCCCTCTCCAACGCGTGAAAGTGAAAAGTGAAAGGGAAGTCGCTCAGTCGTGTCCAACTCTTCGCGACCCCATGGACTGAGCCTACCAGGCTCCTCCACCCATGGGATTTTCCAGGCAAGAGTACTGGAGCGGGGTGCCATTGCCTTCTTCGAAATTTGACCTAGAGTGCTATATAATATTGGGCTTCCCAGGTGGCTCAGTGATAAAAAATCCAACTGCCAGTGCAGAAGACAGAAGTTTGATCCCAGGGTTGGAAAGATCCCTTGGAGTAGGAAATGGTAACCCACTCCAGTATTCTTGCCTAGAAAATCCCATGGACAGAGAAGCCTGGCGAGTTACTGTCCACAAGAGTCACAAAGAGTGACTGAGTACACATACACATTACATTGTATCACAGTAGTTTCAGGTGTACGTCATGGTGAATGGATATTTTGTCCATTATGAAATTATTACTGTGATAAGTCTAATTACCATTGCTTACCATATAGAGTCCCATCACTTCATGGGAAATACATGGGGAAACAGTGTCAGACTTTGTTTTTTGGGGCTTCAGAATCATGGCGGATGGTGATTGCAGCCATGAAATTAAAAGACACTTACTCCTTGGAAGAAAAGTTATGACAAACCTAGATAGCATATTCAAAAGCAGAGACATTACTTTGCCAACAAATGTCCGTCTAGTCAAGGCTATGGTTTTTCCTGTGGTCATGTATGGATGTGAGAGTTGGACTGTGAAGAAAGCTGAGCGCCAAAGAATTGATGCTTTTGAACTGTGGTGTTGGAGAAGACTCTTGAGAGTCCCTTGGACTGCAAGGAGATCCAACCAGTCCATTCTAAAGGAGATCAGTCCTGGGTGTTCTTTGGAAGGAATGATGCTAAAGCTGAAATTCCAGTACTTTGGCCACCTCATGCAAAGAGTTGACTCATTGGAAAAAACTCTGATGCTGGGAGGGATTGGGGGCAGGAGGAGAATGGGACGACCAAGGATGAGATGGCTGGATGGCATCACGGACTCAATGGACATAAGTTTGAGTGAACTATAGGAGTTGGTGATGGACAGGGAGGCCTGGCATGCTGTTATTCATGGGGTTGCAAAGAGTCGGACATGACTGAGCGACAGAAATGAACTGAACTGAACCATACAGAGTTATGACAATATTGTTGACAATATTTGCTATGCTGTACATCTCATCCCTGTGACTTATTTATTTTATAGCCGGACATTTGTACCCCTTAATCCCCTTCACCTATCTTGCCTGCCCCCCTATACCCTCCCCTCTAGCACCACCAGTTATGAGCAAGGTTTTTCTCCAGCTTTATCTGTAATGGCAAAAGCTAGAAGCAACATACATCTCTGTTAGTGGAGAACATTAAAAGTTGTTTAAAGTAGTAAGTTGGCTTTTTGTATGGAAGATACTCAAGATAACCAAAAAAGGTACATTTCAGGTCAGTATATATTATCCCACTTATGTGAAAAAAAGGAGATTGAACCGTATATTTATGTACTCATACTCTATGCCTCAGTTTTCTCATCTCTGAAATGGGCCAGCTGCTCTGAGGGTTTGTCACAGGTCCAGAGAGAGGGAGGGGAGCGAGACCTGGCGGCGCTGCAGTTATTAATATACTGTGGGCTCAGGAGAGGGACCGGGAGGAGAGGTGGCCCTTTAAATAGAACTGGCCCCTCCCTGCACTGGGGCTTCCCCTCCATCCTCCCCTTGAGCAAGATGGATCTCTAGCTGAGGGCCTGTCGGGAGAAGGACCCGGGAGACAGCGTGGGCCACCAATGCTCCCTCTCCAAAGGTGGGGAATGAGGGACCCCTCCCGAAGGAGGATCAAGTCCAAGAACCTCTCCATCCACTGCGGGCCTGCTGGGAGAATCTACTGTTGCTATTTGCCTGTTAATGAATCCAGCAGCCACACCCCTTCAGATGTGAAAAGTTACTGTTTTACTTGTAGGGGAGCTGAGTTTGGCTTCCCAGGTGGCACAGTGTTCAAGAATCTGCCTGTCAATGCAGGAAACCCGGGTTCAATCCCCAGGTCGGGAAGATCCCCTGGAGAAGGAAATGGCAACCCACTCCAGTATTGTTGCCTGGAGAATTCCACGGACAGAGGAGCCTGGCAGGTACAGTCCATGGGTCGCAAAGAATCGGATGCAACTGAGCACGCACACACACTTAAGTATGGGGTAGGCTGCCCAACCCTGCAGGTGAAGAAGGTAAGGGAGGCAGTGACCTTGGGTGAAAACAGCCTTGTTCCCAGATTCTGGAAAATGCCTCCACTGTGAACAGAAGGCTCGGTTGGAGCAAACTCAGGGGCCATGCCAAGTTGAGAGCCGGGTGACTGGGCCTGCCTTGGATCCAACCATGTTTCCCAGATAAATAAACTGCACACCAAGCAATTCCCCACTTAAAATAAACCCGATTTCCCCGTGGAACATAAACTACAGCTTAGCATTTCTTGGCAGCCAACAGTTTCCAGAATTTCATGCAGGTTAAAAATAAAAATGTAAAGCATTATGATAATCCCTCCTGTTCTTGTGGCACTTTGCAGTTTGCAAAGTACTTTCTCAACCATGTTTCACCACACAGCCCCAAAACCATCTTCGGAGGGTGCTTGTTTTGTTCCCCATGATGGATGAGGAAACTGAGGCACAGAAGGCAAAGTGGGTGAAGCAAGATCGCTGGGAGGAGCACCTCCCTCTTGAGCGCCCTTCCACTTTCCAAGTCGTTTTCATTAAGGAGCAGGGATTGGGTTTAGAGAATGAGCCGCCTGTGTGTGATGTTCTTGTCCATGAGTTAGGTGAGGCTGGGAAAAATATTCAGCCTCAAATCAGAAGAAGCCCAAATCTCACTGACCCAAATCAGGTTGGAATTGGTGTTCTCATCGTTCGAATCTAAACCTCGGGGACATTTTTCTGTCTAAATTTTATTTGGGGTTGATACCAGTTATGGTTCAACAGGAAAGAGGCGGTATTTTTTGTGTATGGCGATTCAGAAGATTTAATCAGGAGACAGCTTCCGGGGTGGGTGGTGTATACTCAGGGTTTCCCAGGTGGCACTTGTGGTAAAGAATCTGCCTGCCAACGCAGGAGACTCTGGACTTGTGAGTGTAATCCCTGGGTCAGGAAGATCCCCTGGAGGAGGAAATGGCAACCCACTCCAGTATTCTTGCTGAGAGAATCCCATGGACAGAGGAGCCTGGCAGGCTACCGTCCATGGGGTCACAAAGAATTGGACACAAGGGAGCATCTGAGCACACACACGGTGTATACACAGAGATCCATTGGTGGCGGCTCAGCCTTGATTCCAGACCCATTTGGGGGCCAAGTTCCAAAAACCTGGGGGATTGATCCACCCCGGAGGAGAGAGAGAAAGAGGTTCGCTTTCTGTTGACTGGGGACTGCGCAGCCTGGGAGGCCAGACCAAGGTCACAGCTGGACTCAGGCAAAGAGGTGTGGATAAATGAAGGCCTTGCCAGAATTCAGGTCTCCAGAAGCAGTGACTGGGAAGGCCTCTCCCACAGGTAGAACGCAGAAGAGGATGGGATCTGGGGTCTGCGGCCATCACGGCCAGCTGTTCGCCAGGCTATGGCCCATGGCGCCTGGAGTCCCAAGTTTGAACTCACATCTTGCAGAGTTGTCAGCCTCAGAGTCAGCATCTGCTCCACCATCTACCAGCTGGGTGACTGTGGGCCTGTCATCCTCTTTGAACTCCAGGTTCTTAATCTATAGCAGTAGACGCCTTACCTGTGGTTGTCAGTTTAGAGAAACAGCAAGGTATTCCCAAAGTGTGCTCACAAATAAGCATCTGAGAAAGAAATGTTGCCATGGGATGTGCTGGGGGGATGGCATGGGGGAACTCAGCCATGCTGAGGCACAACATAAGCATGTAATTCCTGTCTCCTCTTCCAGGAAATCCTCCCTGACTGATGCCATCCTCTGGCTAGTCAGGCGGCAGGCTCCTACCCACCAACCCCAAAGCCTCTAGCGTGGTGTTGTCCAGTTTACTTCTTCAGGGTCTCTTCATCTGCCATCCATCAATACTGCAAGATCCTCGATGGAGAGCAGGACCTTGAGTTTTTCTCCCTGTAGCCCCAGACCTGGCACATTTCCTGGCACCTAGGAAGCTAATACCTTCTGGTGCTGATGACTCTGCCAATAGTGGTAGAATGAGTGAATGAATGAACTGATGCTCCAGCATCCCTGTAAGGCAGATGGAGCAACCAGTGTTACTGCATCTTAGAGGAAGGGAGCCCTAAGAGTTGAGGGGACTCACTAAAGACGCATGGAGGCTACTCAGCAGTTGACTTTGGGTGAGAAAGTTCCAAGGACTTCTGTAGGATGATAAATCCTGGGGCTGTCTTCTGACGATGGAGGGCACTGCTCCATGACCCTTGAGAATGACTCCTGGTCTGAGAAAAACCAGAGGAGGCCCAGCGGCCTGCAACTGGCCAAGGGAGCAAAAAGGGGGCTGTTTCTCAGAAAATAATGGCGCCCAAATCCCTGTTCACCTTGTTGAATGCTCCAAATTTTCTGAGAGGCCTAATTGAACATTCCTCCGTGGAACCCTCTAGGTGGAACAATTAACTGGCCTCTTAGCAGCGAGCAGTTCCCTGGGCAGGCCCCAGATTTATGTCTCGTGGGGAGGCAGCCTATTAGCTGTGGTCATAAATCTCAGGGCCCTGGCTGGCAAGGTGGATTTTAATAAAATCATAGGGGACAGAGCCAGGCTAGGGCGGCAGATTTCCGGGGGGAGAGCCAACATTTACCCGTAATTAATCGGGGCCCTTTTGAGCTCTGGGGAGATGCCCAGGATTTTAATGAAAATTCAGGAGCTGGAAGCAGTGACCAGTTGGCAATCAAGCCAGTATCCTGCTGGGAGGAAGATCAATAAACTGAGGGGAGCCCAGGTCGCCCCTGCCAAGGGGTATTGGTGGTAGGTGATATTCAGTGGACTCTGGGGTGATTATTCTGATTGCTTAACTGGTAGAATACTTTCATACCAGTTGGCAAATTGCTTCTCCAAGCCCCAAAGGGCCTCTATTTCTCAGGGACCCTTGTCCAAGAATCCTTGGACCTCCCCATAAGCCAGAAACAAAAGTGGGAATGCCTGGCCTGGCAAGGGGCTTTCTGTCTCTGACATAGGCCTTCATTCCTCTTGGTCAGTGTTCAGGGCCTTCCTTTGAACTTGGCTGACCTGTTATCCAAACTCTCCCATGCTGGAGACCCCAAAGGCCCATCCCAAAGCTTCTTTTCATCTCTCCCCTTCTCTCCTATCTGCATTCTCATGCACGTCTCTTTCCACCTCTCTCTTGAGCTCCAGACTCATACCCATCTGCTCCTTTATACGTCTAATGTGCATCTCCTATCTAACATGTCCAAAACCAAACAGTTTCTTCCTACCCCCTCCCCTTGGCCCCTCCACCCTCATCTTAACCAACAGAGCTACCTTCATTCCGCGTGCACAGGCCAAACATGCAGTAGGGTCCTTGAGCCCGCCCTCCCAATTTATTCACCCCTCAGTAATTAGCCAGACCTTCCTCCAAAGATCACATCACCATTTTTACCAGTTCTGCCCTGGTCCAAGCCCCTTGTCTCAGTGAGCACTGGCTGCCACAATAAAATATTGTAGGCTGGAGCATTTAAACAACGGATATATATTGCTTAAGGTTCTAGAGGCTGGGAAGTCCAAGATCAAGGCTCTGATTGATTTGGTTCCTGGCTTATAGACAGCCACCTTCTCACCAGCAGAAAAAGACAGATTTTTGGCATCTCTTCCTCTTCCTATGAAGCTTCTCAGGTGGCTCAGTGGTAAAAGCATCTGGTTGTCAATACAGAAGACTCAAGAGATGGGAGTCTGATTCCTGGGTGGGGAAGATCCCCTGGAGTAGGTTATGGCAAACCCCTCCAGTATTCTTGCCTGGAGAATCCCATGACAGAGGAGCCTTGCAGGCTGCAGTCCATGGGGTCACAAAGCGTCAGACATGACTGAGCATGCATGCACTTCCTTTTCCTATAAGGACACTAATCCCATCATGGGGCCCCACCCTCATACTCTCATCCAAACCTAATTGCCTCCCCAAAGCTCCACCTCCTTATAGTATCATATTGAGGGTTAGGGTTCCAGCATATGATTGGGAAGAACAGAAACATTCAGCCCATAGCACCCCAGTGGGCTCCTGGCTGGACGACTGCAGAAACTCCTAATTTTTATCCTTGTTTCCATTCTTGCCTGCCTGTTTGCTCTACACAGCAGCCCAAGAGAGCTTTTAAAAATGCAAATAAGGTCATATCACTCCTCTGCTAGGGACAGTGAAGGGCCTGGGATTTTAACTGCTTGCCAGCTAGTGAGTTAGCCCACCACAGTTTCATGGATGTTGGCAGAAGCCGTGAGGCTCTTGGGTCAGACACAGTGAGTGGTGTATTACTGACAATGATCGCCATAACCAGGGCATCATCATTTTCCCGAACCATTTCCCCAAGCCCCCAGTTCCCACAGAGTGATGCAACAGGGCCAAGAAATTACTTCATGGGCAGTGGGTTGCATTGCACTAAAAGAATCCCAAACTTAGGGAGCCCAAATATTTTCTAACTAGCTGTAAACAAACCTGCCCAAACTTTGCCCCAGAGGGAGGTGTTTATCTTCATCATAGCAGATTATAAACGGATCTGCCCTCTGCTTGGGAAGCAGACACTCTTTGTCTTCCAAAACTGTTCACCTACAAACATCTTTGAAAAGACAATGTGGAACAAAGGCCGTCTGTACTTCTGATAGTCAGTTGTGCAGAAATTGACAGACCCACAGAGGATTGTCATTGTGTTCGTTATCTACTGTTATGCAACAATATTGCTACAATCTTAGTGGCTTAAAACAACCTATATTTATTATCTCCCAGTTTCTGTGAGTCTGAAGTCCCTGTGGTGTCACATGGAGTCTGGGTTAGACACCAACCTTAACTGTTGCTGTGGTTCAGTCACTAAGTCAAGTCCCACTCTTTCCGACCCCATGGACTGCAGCACACCAGGCATCCCTGTCCTTCACTATCTTCCAGAATTTGCTCAAATTCATGTCCACTGAGTCAGTGATGCTCTGTAATCATCGCATCCTCTGCCACCCTCTTCTCCTTCTGCCTTCAATCTTTCCCAGTATTGGGAGTCTTTTCCAATTAATCGGTTAATATCCCAAGACACAAGAAACAACTTAGGGCAAATGTGCATGCTAAGGCACTTCAATCGTGCCTGACTCTTTGCAGCCCCCTGGACTATAGCCTGCCAGGCTCCTCTGTCCCTGGGATTCTCCAAGCAAGAATATGGGAACAGGTTGCTGTGCCCTCCTCCAGGGGATCTTCCCAACCCAGTGATCGAACCCATGCCTCCTGTGTCCGCTGCATTGGCAGGCAGGTTCTTTACCATTAGCGCCACCTGGGAAGCCCCAACCCCAACTCTGCCTCATGCTAAGTAGTGCGACGTGGCTGGAGACACTTTCCCTCTGAGTCTCTATTGGTTCATCTGAGGTCAGGGGGTTACCAGGATAGTGGGCTGCAGCACCGCCTCCAAGAATCCAGCTAACCCTGAGCAGGTGTGAACGTGCTGGGCACTCAGGAGGGCTCACTGACTGGCAGCTGTTGGCACCACCTATAGCAGAGTTGAGGCCCTTCACAAGGCTGGACCTCTGGGTGGGTCGCCATATTTTATTATGGGACCAGTCTCCTACAAAGGGCAAGAGCGTCATCACATTCTCTGTGAGGACACTCAGATGTTCTCCAACTGGACCAGTTATAAGCATCACAGATCACAAAAAAGTTCTACTTGTTTGATAGCTTTCTTTGTGGAGCATTTCGAGGAAATTTAAATCTAGTATAGAATGTCCATGCAGATCCTGGATTTCCATCTCCAGAGGACAGGGGAGACGTCTCCACCATCTGGGGACTGCTATGCCCGGGAATCAGAGGTGGATGGTTATTGGAAGCAAAGCATTCCCTGCAGAAGAGAGCTTTTACTACCATCTAATAGAAATTTCTCACGGGGACCTCCTATTGGGCTCTTGGGTCATGGAATGGACAGTGTTTTAGGGAGGACTGGATCAACTAGCATTCCCTTTCCCAAAACCCCCTAACCTTGGTTTCCCCATCTGTAGCTGCTTCTGCTGCTGCTACTGCTAAGTCGCTTCAGTCATGTCCGACTCTGTGCAACCCCATAGACGGCAGCCCACCAGGTTCCCCCGTCCCTGGGATTTTCCAGGCAAGAACACTGGAGTGGGTTGCCATTTCCTTCTCCAATGCATGAAAGTGAAAAGTGAAAGTGAAGTCACTCAATTATGTCCAACTCTTTGCGACCCCATGGACTGCAGCCCACCAGGCTCCTCCATCTATGGGATTTTCCAGGCGAGAGTACTGGAGTGGGTTGCCATTGCTTTATCCAGCCCTATCTGTAGAAAGGGAGCAAAATCTCTAACTCTGGGTGCACTCGTGAGGATGACCTAGTTAGAGAGTGTGGAAGATGCTTTGTCTGTCCCAGGTGCAGAGCTAGGGCACCATAAGTCCTGGGTCTCATCCCCAACCCAGGCCCCCTGCACACTCCACCACTTTGCACCAGCCGCTCCGTGAGCTCCTACTGTGTGCAGGGAACCATGGCAGGGATTGCAGGAGAGATAGGTGAGGCAGACAAGGTCCAGCTCTCAGAGTGATGTGAGGGATTTGTTGATTCCTTGTTTGGAAACAGAAGAGCGGGCCTGGCAACAGGCCTTTCAGCATGGAGAGGGAGAAGTGTGTGTGCGTGTGTGCGTGTGTGTGTGTGTGTGTGTGTGTGTTCAGTCGCTAAGTCTATTTGCCACCCCACGGGCTATAGCCCACCAGGCTCCTCTGTCCATGGGATTTCCCAGGCAAAAACATTGGAGAGGTTTGACTCTTCCTACTTCAGGGGATCTTCACAACCCAAGGATTGAACCCGCGGCTCTTGTGTCTCCTGCATTGGCACACAGATTCTTTGGAAGTGAAGAGGCAAGGCCTTTATTTGGCTGTGTATGGCGGTCCTGGAAGGAGGGCAGAATTGGTTCTTCAGGTGGAGACTCTCAGATGTCCCCAAGACAGACATTAGGAATTTGGGCGGGGACGGTGGGTACCCATAGACAACCATCTTCAAAGCAGTTCCCAGTCCTTCAGCCCAGGAGTCTTACAGAACTTTAAAGACCCCACCCCAGAGGCTCAGGGACCTGAACGATCGTCTAGAGTGGTTGATCACTATCATTTTCACACACAAGGAAACGGAGGCGCACACAGGGTGAGTGGTTTGCCTGAGGCCCTGGAATTCCCTGGGCCTCCCTCTCTCTTGGGATAAAGTTATCAATTGACTCCTTCTGTGGTTTTGCCATTGAGTCTCCTGCTGATCCCTGGGGTTACAGCTTAAACGTCGCATTTCAGGGAGCTCGCTGCTGACTTCTCTCCCAGGGCCTCCTATGAGCCCAAAAAAGCCTGCTCTGTGAAGCCTCACACATCCTTCTGAAAGCTTCTCCATTCAAGTCTGCTTCGCTGGTAGAATATCACTTCCTCTCTTTTGCGTCTCACTTCTGGTCCCGAGGGCCTGGCTCAGTGGTGCTAAGCAAGAAAGTGTGTGAATCTCTTTCCAAAGCATAAATCCAGCAGTGGGAGTTGGACCAAGGAGGTTCTTTAGAGCCATATTTAGGACAAAGCCCACCTTTGATGCGTCCCCCTTGTCATGTCACGTTGCATCCTCTTGGATTCCAGTGGACACACCAGATCCCACGCGTCGCTGGACCTTGTCTGCATGCGTGTGTGCTCAATCACTTCAGTCATGTCCGACTCTGTGATCCCACGAACTGTAGCCCACCAGGCTCCTCTGTCCATGGGATTTTCCAGACAAGAACACTGGAGTGTGTTGCCATACCCTCCTCCAAGGAAACTTCCCAACCCAGGGATCAAACCCAAGTCTCTTGCGTCTTCTGCATTGGCAGGCAGGTTCTTTGCCTCTAGTGCCACCCGGGAAGCCCTGCATCTTGTCTACTTCACCCGTTTCTCTTGCAACCCCTGCCGTGGTTCCCTGTGCACAACAGGTGCTCACAGAGCTGCTGGTGCCAAGCAGTGGAGTGTGAAGGAGGTCTGGGCTTAAATCTAATGCCGCCATCCAAGAGCCAGGCAGGCCTGACCTCCAAGGGCTTCAGCTTCCCTGTCTGAAAAATGGGAGCATGTTCCCTGAGGTACCTGGGTGGGTTAGATGAGGTAATGTGATGACAGGGCTTATTAGAGTGACTGGCACATGGTAGGCACTGAGCTGCAGTGTCCAATTTGGTATCTGGTCATTAAGACACCACCCACGCACACACACAGTCCCCTCAGTCTAGTTCTTCACAGTGACCTCCAGGCTCTACACTTTCTGCCCCACCTATAGATCAGTCTCTCCTGTGAAGAAGCAGCCATGTGATCTGCCTCTTCACACTGGGACCCCTGCCTGCAGGGCCCCCTCCCTCTCCCAGCAGTGAAGACTTTTACCTCTCCAGTTATCACCTCCACTAGGAAACCCTACTTGACCCCTCAGGTAGATCCGATCATCCCCCCCATAGGCAGATCTGAACACCCTCACTGGTGAGCCTGACCCCCCTTATAGGTAGATCTGAACACCCTCACAGGTGAACTTGACCCCCCCCATAGCTAGATCTGAACACCCTCACAGGTGAACTTGANTGCCCCTCGAGGCTTTCCCACAAGGTTGAAACACGTGCCACCGAGGTGTTAGCCAGCCTTCGGGGTGACTGTCTGGGCGGCTCAGGGCCATTACTGGGGTCCCTTTGGACAAAGACAGCTGGGGGGCTCTTGGAACAGGTGGTGCCACCCCCAAGTACCGCTCGACTGAACACCCTCACAGGTGAGCCTGACCCTCCCATAGCTAGATCTGAACACCCTCACAGGTGAACTTGACCCCCCCATAGCTAGATCTGAACACCCTCACTGGTGAGCCTGACCCCCCCATAGCTAGATCTGAACACCCTTGCTGGTGAACCTGACCCTGCACAGCTAGATCTGAACACCCCCACACGTGGATCTCATCACCCTCGCAGGTGGCTCTGACCCCCTCCACAGGGGAAACCAACCACCCCTACGGGTGGACTTAGTCACCCTGCGGGTGAGTCTGACCACTTCCTCCCTCGTTCACTCCCTGCCAACCCGTGCGTCCCTTTGTGTGTCTGTCAGTCCGGCCATGTCTGCTTGGTGGCCATGCCTCTAGGACTCAGCCCAGGCTGGGCACAGCCACGGGCCCCGGACAGCCTTTCAAAGACCCGAAGGACCCGGAAGTGGGCACCCTTTGATACACACCTCCTCTGATCAAATAATTTCAATCAAAAGCACAGGGACACCTCCTGGCTCCCCCGTTTGCTCATGTAGCTTTTCTCTCCTCAAACCCAACAGAGGCCCCCACCCCATTACAATGAAGGATCAAGGCTTCACCCAGCTGCTGGGCCTCCTAAGAGTAAAGCAGCATAATTATATCTTAATAATTGTTTTGCAGCATAGGATTTTAATTACTAAATGTGTGATAACTGCTCCTTAAATGCCCATGCTCTTTAAAAAACCTAATTTATAATTTAAAAAGCTGACACTTCTCCGAGGGCTTTATTTTATCTTGTCGGGAGTAATGGAAGAATAAGTTATTGAAAACCTTTATTTTTCATTAGCCTTAAATTCAACGACAATTAATGTGCCCAATTTGATTATAAACTGCACAAATTAAACAATAAAGAGCTGTCTAATGAGAAATTAATTATGAGGAAGGGAAGGGGCGCAGGACTGGATAAAAGCCATAACTTACAGCCCGTGGCAGTATGTGTCGGGTTTTAAAGGAGATGAAGGGCCCTCTCCTCAATGTGTGTCTTTGCTGATAGGCTCCATCACAGATCAGTTGATCCAGAAACCATAACAGGCTAGTAATTGAAACTGCCAAAATCAATAGTGCTGACAGCCTTAATTAAATTAAATATGGCTGTGATGGGCTCCCTGCGCCCAGCAGCAGCCGGCCGCTTGACCCTCCCGCTGAGCAGGCCTGATCGAGTGGTGTGATGGATCTGACCCCAGGGGACCGCTGGGGACCGGCTCCTGCAGAAAGCGGCTCTGGGAGGAATGAGGCCGGCGAACCGCCCCGCCCTGCCCCTTGCTCATCTGGCTGGGCCCGGGAAGGGAGGACAGACAGGAGAGGGTGGGCGAGACCAGGGTGCCTTCCTCCTGTCAGAAGTTGGGAGGCCTGGGTCCTGAAGGGTGGAGGGCAGAGAAGCCTCCAGAGTTAGAGGAAGCGGAAGCAGTAGAGGAAAGTTAGAAGCATGGTGGATCCCTTTTTGATGAAAGGTTGCATTTCCCACCCTTCTCTCAAGGGGCATTTCAAACCTGGGTTCAGATCCCAGACCTGCCACGTAGGACCCCCAGGAACCTCGGCCGAGTGACTTGACCTTGCCAAGCCTCGCTTTCCTCTTCTGTCAAATGGGTGCATATGCCCAGAGAGTTGTAAACGATGGATGCAAAAAATTCACAGCAGGGACAGGATGGCCTCTGGTTTTGCGATGAATGAGCAGAAACCCAAGAGGTGATGTAAATCGTTCAGATGACACAGAATCAGAAGCTCTGAGCCGGACCCAGAGCTCCTTCCTCATCATCACGGGGCTGCCCAGGAACTAAACATACCTGATGTCTGGCAAGTGCTCCTTTCCTCTGAGGAATCTGACCTGTGAGGCAAGGACGGCGATTGTTGGCTTTGTTTTACAGAAGAGAAAACTGAGGTTCAGAGTGGTGAGGAAACCTGCCCCTCCTCACATGGTCACAGCGGGACAGAGCAAGGGGTGGAACCTGCAGGCCAGCAGAATGGGGCCCCAAGACTGAAGCCCAGGACGGACCGAGGAGCCCCAAGCCCTGGGGTGAGGCCCTGGTGGCCGCTGGGCCCTGCCAGCTCCCAGAATCTGGACCCTTCCCTTTTCCGCCCAGACCCCCAGTAAAGGGGCTGAGTGGCTAAGAAGAAATACAAAATCAACAGTAGCAAGTTTTTGGTTTTGAGGGTGCTCTTATAATTCTTTTTTAGAAAAAAAAAAATCACCATCAAATTGATGATAATAGAAACCCACAGAAAGATTGAAGACACACACTCCCTGTCCGGTTACAACTGTGAATTTGGGTAAAAGATATTCGGTTCCTTGGATGCCTTGCAGGAAATACCACTGCCCAGGAAGCGGCAAGAACTGTGTATTTTTTCCTCGAAAGCCTCAGGTGGATTCCTATCCTGCTCCAACATGCATCCACACTGTGGCCTTGGATATGTGACTAGACCTCTCTGCTTTCCTTCCCCACCTCTGCCCAAGGAGACAAGCGTGGATGCCCTGCCTTCTCTCAGAACTGACATGTCACCAAAGGAGCAGTGAAAAGGCTTTGTAAACCAGGAAAGGGCTTCATAAACCAGACAGTCTGGAGCAAATACGATCTCCCCCGTCTGTTGTTATTGGTGTTCCATTTGCCTTAACCGAGGGTCAACTGAAGGAAAGAAATGTACGTGGTCACTTTCGGAGACATTGTTCTTTCCTTAAAAAAAAGAAAAATCAATGACTTAAAAAAAAAAAATCCTGGCCTCATAAACATTGGTTTTCACCGTAGGAAGCTGAACAAATAAATATCTTCACAGTTTGCTGGGCTGTCGGCCGACTTGAGCTGACTTCTTACACGACATGAAATAGACAGCTCGGGTAACCCAGTGTTTATGTCAGCGCTAACAAACTGTCCCTTCATTATAGGCCTGCCGGAGATCAGAGGCCTAGATTATTGAAGGAGACGCCTTTGAGATGCCCAAGCTGTTTCCGTGACAACCCCCAGAGGGCGGGAGACGGTGAGGGAGGTGGCGGCTGACTGTTGGACAGCGAGGGCTCTTCAGGCCAGAGTGGGGATAATCCCAACCCTGGGGCAGCTGAGTGGAGGGCTGTCTGCAGAAGAGGCTCTCGGCTCGCCTGCAGAACCACCCCCGTCCACGGAGGCCTTGGCGAGCAGGAGGGGTGCTCAGGGCCATAAGGCTCAACCATGACACTTTTCTTAAAGCAGGTGAAAGAGCAGTGTGGAAAAAATTTCCCAGCCTTGGTAGCTAGCTGCTAGTTATTCATGACCATGGTTCCCGTGCAGTGCCAAGAGCTCAAGCTTTGCCTCAGAGCCACCTGTGTTGAACCTCGGTCCAGCTGTGTGACTTGAGCTGTCACTCAACCTCTCGGAGTCTTGTGCTGACAACATCTGCCTTGCTGGTTTGCTGCTGTCCCAGGAGGACCTCCCAGAGGTCAAGCGCGTGGGCTCTGGAGCCACAGCATTGGGGTTTCGACTCCGGCTCTGCCACTCTCGAGCTGTGTGACCTTGGGCAATCACCCACCCTGCTGAGCCTCCATTTCCTCATCTGAAAAATGGAGATCAAAGTACCCAACTCAAATGCATCGATATACGTGAGGCACAGATGCAGCTGATAAATGTTTATTATCTAATATCCTCAGGACCAACAGACATGGAGAGGACTAATGTTCCCAGTCTACACACCAAAAGGAATCTGAGGCCTCCCAATGGTTAGATGACCCTTCCAAGGGCTGTCTCCACCCTGAAATTTACATCCCAGCTTGTTTGAGTGCAAAGCTGGTGCTGGCTCCTCTGTAAACCACGGTGGTTGCTACAGGGAACAATACCTCACACACACAACAGACACACACACACACACATACACATGCCACCATATATCATGAATTGCTGGTGAAATTATGGATCCACTGGGGAAAATTACAACAGGTAAAAAAAAGCCCTCACTGAATCAGAGCCCTTCGCTGGTGTGAGCCCTCATGGGCTTGAGGGACGGCGGGCCAGGCTGCCCTTGCCCTACAGCTAGCTTCTCCAGGTCCCTGGGGTGATGGCATCAGACGGATGTGGTTTGCTCTCCCGATCTGGAATGATGGGAACTGCAGCAAAGAAATGCAGGGCAGATTAGTTCCATCAGGTAGAGAGCCTAAAAACTGACCTCGGCTTACAGAATTCATCCACAGATCTCTCAAGCATCACTCATTCATTCAGCACATTGTGACTGGAGTCCTGCTCGGTGTGACATTAAATGCTGGTTGTTATTTTTCAGTCAGTAAGTCATGTCTGACTGTTAATGACCCCAAGGCCTGCAGCACACCAGGCTCCCCTGTCTTTCATTATCTCCCAGATTTTGCTCAAACTTACGTCCATTGAGTCGGTGATGCCATCCAACCATCTCATCCTCTGTCACCCCTTTCTCCTCCTGCCTTCAATCTTTTCCAGCATCAGGGTCTTTTCCAGTGAGTTGGCTTTTCGCACCAGGTGGCCAAAGTACTGGAGCTTCAGCTTCGAAATCAGTCCTTCCAATAAAATATTCAGAGTTGATTTCCTTTAGGATTGACTGGGTTGCTCTCCTTGTAGTCCAAGGGACTCCCAAGAGTCTTCTCCAGCACCATAATTTGAAAGAATTAATTCTTTGGCGCTCAGCCTTCTTTATGGTCCAGCTCTCACATCCGTACATGACTCCTGGAAAAAACCATAGCTTTGACTAGACGGATCTTAGGTGCTGAGCATGCAGGTAAATAAAACACGATGCCTTTGGGGCACCAGGTGTGAAAAGGAGTCTGAAATCAAGGCTACAATGAGATATCACCTTGTCCCCCATTAGAACAGCATGCAGACCATCCATACAGTGGAGCATAATTCAGCCTTTAAAAAGAGAGAAACTTGACACCTGCCCCAACTTGGATGAAATGTGAGGTCGGTAGGCTAAGTGAAATAAGCATCAGTTGGTCACACACACACACACAAAAAGCTGCATGATTCCGCTTATATGAGACACTTAGAGTCAAATGCATGGCAGAAAGTGGAACAGTGAGTGCTCGGGGCTGGGGGAGGAGAAATAAGTTGCTTAATGAGACAGCTTCACTTTGGGAAGATGAAGAAGTTCTGAAGATAAACGGCGGTGGGAGGCTACACAACAGTGTGGATATACTTAACCCCACTGAACTGGAGACCTGAAGACGGTTAAACTGGCAAGACTTCCATGTATTTTACCCCAGTTTTGAAAAAGAAATCTGGAGAGGAAATAAAAGATATGGACAGAGGACAACTCATCAGCCAATCAGAATTGATTAAGTGCCTACTGTGTGTCAAAGGAGGCGGCTGGCACAGTGAGGACATTGAAGGCTTGCCTGGAGAGGAAGAAAGACCTGCCCTCCCCGCCACGGCGTTTCTCACTGCGGTGTGCTTCTGCATCACCTGGGCTTTTGTTGAGATGCTGTCTCTGGTTCCCTCTGACCAGGCTCTGATTTCTAGACTGCACACTCCAAGCAGCTCCCAGCTGATGCAGAAATGCTGCTGCTCCACGGAGCACACCCTGTGTGGCCAGGGTGCAGACACCCCCTCGAGTGCCTGGTGAATCTCATCCATGAGCCCCTGCGAGGGAGAGGGCGGGCAGAAGCTGGGGCCAGGCAACCCAGCATTTGAATCATGGCTTTATCGTTTATGTAAATCAGGGTTTTCCAGAGACACAGAACAGAATTGGGTGGATAGATAGAAAGATAAAAATGCTTACACCTGCATCTCTAGCTCTGTGTCTAGATCTCTGTGTGTGTCTATATCTGTATGTGCTTAGTCACTCAGTCGTGTCCTACTCTTTGCGACCCCATGGACTGGGGACAGGCTCCTCTGTCTGTGGGGATTCTCCAGGCAAAAATACCAGAGTGAGTTGCCATGTCCCCCTCCTGGGGGATCTTTGCGAACCAAGGATTGAACCCAGGTCTCCTGCATTGCAGGTGGATTCTTTACCATCTAAGCCACCAGAGAAGCCCAATATCTATATAGCTATCCTATATAGATAGATAGATGAGAGAGAGATTACTCAGGTAAAGTTTCTAGGGCACAGTCTTTTTTTAAAAAATATTAACTTTAGGTTTTTAAAAAATAAATTTATTCATTTTAATTGGAGACGAATTACTTTACAATATTGTCGTGGTTTTGCCATACATTGACTTGAATCCGCCACGGGGGTACATGTGTTCCCCATCCCGAACCCCCTCCCACGTCCCTCCCCATCCATCCCTCTGGGTCATCCCAGGGCACCAGCCCCGAGCACCCTGTCCCGTACATCGAACCTGGACTGGTGATTCTTACGACACAGTCTTAAGGACAGTTCTTTTCTCTTCTCCAAACCCCAGTCTTTGCTCTGCAGCAAAGAGCATCATCTTGGGATGGCATAAGGCCTACCCACACTGTGGTGTGCCATTCACTTTACTCAAAGTCCAAAATTGGTTTATTCAAAGTCAAAATTGGTTTTTTTTTTTAATCTTTGATACAATTTAAAAGGTTGCTTTCCATGAAAGTTATTAAAAAAATGTTTGCTCTGATTCCCACATGGTCTAATACAGCCTTGAGCCTGTCTTACACCCAGGGGTTTATACCTCCCTCTTGCTCACCCCCATATTGCCCCTGCCCACAAAGGTCACCGCTAGCTTGTTTGTATCTGCTAGTCAGCTTCCTTTTTGTTACATTCACTAGTCTGTTGTATCTTTTAGATTCTATATATAAGTGAGATCATATGTATCATTTTCCTCTGTCTATAAAGTCCATTGATACAAATGTTAACCACATCTAACAAATACCTTCACAGGACCATCTAGGCTGTGGTTCAGCTGAACAACTGGGCTCCGTAGCCTTGCCAAGGTGATGCATTAACCATCATACCCTCACTGGCTGAAGGCAGAACTGCTCTGAGCCTCAGCACTCACCTCTTTAACATGAGGCTAACCAAGTCCACAGTGATTGTGTGTGTGCATATGTGTGTGTTTAGTTACTCAGTCATGTCCGACTCTTTGCAACCTTATGGATGTAGCCCGCCAGTCTCCTCTGTCCACGGAATTCTCCAGGCAAAAATACTGGAATGAGTTGAATGCATTTCCTCCTCCAGGGGATCTTGCAATCCAGGGCCAAGAGATCGAACCCACATCTCTTGCATCTCTTGCATTGGGAGGTGGATTCTTTACCACTGAGCCACCCCACAGTGGTTAGGAGCCTTCAAATCAGAAATGAATTCAAAGCACTGAGCATAATGCCTAGCGTGTGTTAGTCTCTCAGCCGTGTTTGATTCTTTGCAACCCCATGAACTGTAGCCTGCCACTCTCCTCTGTCTGTGGGATTCTCCAGGCAAGAGTGCTAGAGTGAGTTGCCATTTCCTTCTCCAGGGGATCTTCCCAACCCAGGGATCGAACCTGGGTCTCCTGCATTGCAGGGAGATGCTTTACCCTCTGAGCTACTAGGGAAGCCCATAATGGCTGGCATCCAGGAAGTTGAGAAGTAAGCATCCTGTCCTTCCAGCCTCCTCAGAGGAGATGCAGCTTGGGAGCCAGGCATCCCAAGGGACCGCAAAGGTCTGCGCTCAGGGAGCTCAAGAAGGTCTGGGATAGGGAGAACCAGGACCGGCAGACAGCAGGGGATCTTCCCTGGAGGGAAGGGAATGCATTCCGGAGACAGAGCTGCTGTAGAAAGGAGAGCAATCCCAGACACCAGGGAAGGGGGCTGCTGCTGGGCTGACTGCATTTCTCTACCTTAACTGTTGCCAAGGAGTAAACCTGCAGGTATTGGCAAGGAGGAGGCCAGAGACCCTCGAGTTTAGACAGCCCTCCGGAGATGCAAACCAAAGTCCCCTTCTGCAATATTCTGCAAGGATTTTCCACTCAGGCTCATCCACCTGTGTTCCATGAGCAGGGAACGTGTGTTTGTTGACCTTGCAATCCAGGGCCAAGTCTCTTTGCCTGGCCTGCAGCCCCCCACGGTCTGGCTTCTGCCTCCCCTCTCTAGCTGGGTCTGCTCAGCACCCCTCCCCACTCTCAGGTGGAAGTCCAGGTCCCACTGGACCCTCCTGCACTGGCTTGAACGTGGTCATCCCACCAAAGTCATCTTTACCTGGCACCTGTGAATATGACCTTATTTGCAAACAGGATCTTTGCAGATGTAATTAAGATGAGGCTGTACTAACTCAGGAGCGTTAAGTACTTTCACAGAGTTATGCAAACATCACCTCTCTCCATTTGCCCAGCTTTCTCCTGGGCCACACAGAACTGGGTACCCATTAAGCAGTAATTGTGGGTCCCTTCTTTCTCAGGCTCTGGGAACTCTATTCTACTTTCTGTCTCTATGGAAAGTTTCATTTTAGTGCAAGTTTTGTTGATGATATAAACAGTTAGGTGATATAAATTAAGTTTCCCACTTCCTCGTTAGAGTGTTGATTACGAATGCATTTCTTTTGAACAAGAAGTACCACATACATTAATGTAAATTTCAAGTTATTTTTGCCCTTCTAAACAAACAAAAGATGAGGGCCTACTAGTTTAGGGTCGACCTTAATCCGATTGGTGACCTTCTCAGAAGAGAAGAAACACAGACACAAGGGAGAAGACTGTGTAAATGACGTAGGAGCTACAGGGATGCCTCTACAAGCCAACCCTCTCCAGTATTCTTGCCTGGAGAATGCCATGGATGGAGGAGCCTGGCGGGCTACAGTCCATGGGGTTGCAAAGAGTTGGGCATGACTGAAGCAACTGAGATACAAGCCGAAGCTTGTAGATACAAGCCGAGGACTGCTGGCACGCACCAGAAGCTGAAAGGAGGTAAGGAAAGGTAGCTCCCCAGATTTTCAGAGGGGGCCCGGCCCTGCTGACACCTTGACTTTGGATTCTGAACCCCGGAACTGTGAGAGGATAAGTCCCTGTCGTCTGAAGCTCCCCAAACTGTGGTTCTGTGTTATAGCAGCCACGAGACACTTAACACAGTCGAGGGGCAGCTTCCCACCCACCCCATCATAGCACTTCCCCCAGACTACCTTCTTCCAGTGCTCGCCAAAGACATCCCCCCCAACACCGGGGTCCTCAGCCCCAAGGCCAAGTCCAAGTCCTCCTTTGCCCTCAATACTGACTACATCCCACTGTCATTGCCTGGTCCTGCCTCCTTCCCCTAGACAAGGGCCTCCAGGATGAAGGCCCCCTTTCCCCTTCGCACCATTCTTGCCTCTCAGATTCCCTGGTGGCTCAGATGGTACAGATTCCACCTGCAAAGCAGGAGATCCAGGTTCCATCCCTGGGTCGGGAAAATCCCCTGGAGAAGGGAATGGCAACCCACTCCGGTGTTCTTGCCTGGAGAATCCCACAGACAGAGGAACCTGGTGGGCTACGGTCCATGGGGTCGCAAAGAGTCAAACACAGCTGAGTGGCTAACGCTTTTCCACTTCTGCCTCTCAGCACTGCCTGGCCCACTGCAGGGACCCCGTGAATGAGTGTAGCCGCCACCCCTTTCCCCCAGGACCAGAGTCTGGAGGGCAGGCCTCAGCACAGCACCTTTCTAGGTACTGGGCTCACCTCCGAGGCCATGACAACGTGTTTATTTTTGGCCTCTCGACCTGGAGGTGTAAACACATACCTGATCGAGACACCGCCATTCCTATCTTGGACTTCAAAATAAACTCATCTCCGTAATTGATGGTCTGCACACATCACAAGCCCTTATTAAGCCTGGCAGGGCCTCAGAAGGGCAGGAAGGTCGCCCAAGGGCATGGGGAAAAGGCTCCTGGCTCCCTCTGGGCAGAGTTCTCTCACCCCCTCCTTCTAAGGAAGAAATCAGCTCCTCTTCCTCCCTTGTCCCCTCTCCTCCCCTCCTCCTTCCATCCTATTCCCCTTTTCCTGTTCCTCCCTACTCCTTTCTCCTCCTCCTCCCAGTCCTCCACCCTCTCCCCCTCCTCCCGGCCTCCTCCAGCCTTTCCTGCCTTGGAAGGGACCATCCCTGTCCACAGTCACTCCCACCAGGAGCTAGGCAGTCCCTTCCCACTCCCGCCCCACCCACATCCAGGCAGTCACCCAGCTTTGCCAACTCTCCCTTCCCTGTATCTTTCTGAGTTCACCCCCCCCCCCCCCCCCCCGCCCGGCGACGNGAGATGGCTGGATGGCATCATGGACTCTATGGACGTGAGTCTGAGTGAACTCCGGGAATTGGTGATGGACACGAGGCCTGGCGTGCTGTGATTCATGGGGTCGCAAAGAGTTGGACATGACTGAGCGACTGAACTGAACTGAAACAACAAGGCCCTACTGTATAGCACAGAGAACTATGTTCAATATCCTATGATACAGGTAAAATAGATAGCCAGTGTGTTGCTATGTAACACAGGGAGCTCAAACCCACTGTTCTGTGAAAATGTAGAGAGATGAGATGGAGTAGGAGGTACAAGGGAGGTTCAAGAGGGAGAGAACATATGAACCAGCCTATGGCTGATTCATGCTGATGTATGAAATCAACAATACATTCTAAAGTAATTATCCTCCAAGTAAAAATTTTAAAAAGTTAATCTTATGATAAACCATAATGGAAAGAATATAAAAAAGAATGTATCTGAATCACTTTCTGTACAGCAGTAATTAACACAACATTGTAAACTAT
Organism: Neotragus pygmaeus; assembly: GCA_006410875.1. Classification (NCBI taxonomy): domain Eukaryota; kingdom Metazoa; phylum Chordata; class Mammalia; order Artiodactyla; family Bovidae; genus Neotragus; species Neotragus pygmaeus. The sequence goes on along the minus strand of SJYV01039973.1, from coordinate 4,045 downwards.
AATTCAATAACAGAAAAGAATATTCCTTATTCTTTTTATTCTCTAAACTAAGAACCATGTGGACAGAAAATAGCCTCAGTCCCAGGGCGGGCTGAGAGATGCTGATGACCAGTCCTTCACAAAAAGCCTGCCCTCTGCCTGGGAGCTGAGGAGGGAGCCCTGTGTTCTTGGCTGTCGCAGCCTGGAGTAGAACTTCTGTCTCCCTGTGCTGGGATGGAGGGAACAGGTTTTGGTTCAAATACCAAGACTTCTGCTTTTCTTAGAGTTCAGTAGATTTTCTAGAATAAATAGTTCTTTCTTGTATCCCCTCAGGACCATTTCCAGAGAACTTCATTTTTTTTTTTAAATAATTTTCACCAGTTTTGTGAGGGGGCAACTCCCTGGGTCTCCTTATACTGTCACACCAGAAGTAAAACTAATAGTCCATATAGATCATCCTGCTTTTATCACAGGACCTGCCAGTCTATTCCCCTTGCCATTTCTTTAATGTTCCAGGTGTAGAGAATTGAGTTAATCATAGTCCTCAATGAGTCATCTGACTATTATCTGTGCAGGGCCCCTTTATATTGATATATTTTAAAGATTTCATCTCCTTTAATCCCAACTCCTCACTCACATTTCTGTACCAACCTCACTGCCAGCCAGACTATCGTGTTTCCTAAGTATTTTTTATCCTTTGTGTTGTGTAAAATATGTAGTGCATTATATAGCAGCTTCTTTTTTCTCACTTGGCGCAGTTTTAGGATCTCACCATGAATACATCCAGTCTGTTGCTCTTCAGTGCTACTGGTACTCTTGGGTGGGCACCCACTGCACTGTATCTGCCCACACTCCCAGCAGTGGACACCAGATTGCCTCAATGCCCCTGCCACAAATAGTGTTGCAACGGATTACCCACCTGAGTCCTTGGGCTCTTTCATCAGTGGAAACTGATAAGAAGTCAGATGAGAAGTCCAGGCAAGGCTTTACTGGGATTTGCGCTGCAGCACAGGGAGATGAGAACAGGAAACAGGTACCCTTGCTCACTCTCCAAGGAGTGTGGACTGGTTTCTTACATGGCGCGAGTGTAGGGGCAGATGGGGGGTTGGGCTGGAGTGGAGGCTCAGGCGGTCTGCCCCCTGCCTTGGTGGTGCCCTGTGCAGGAATCATGTGTAGCACCATGCTTTTGCTCCTGGCACCTCAGAAGTGGCAGTTGGGTTTTGGTCTTTTTGTATTTTGTTGTCATAATTTGCCCCAACTGCTCATGCATGTAGTTATTTTCAGTCCCTCATAGTTTGTTCGTATTCTGTTTCTCAAGGAGATGTTTGTCCAAACGCAAGCCCTGCAGTAAAGGGCCCAGGTCCCAGCCTGCTCATTCTTATGGATCTGCGTAAGAATCTGTCTCAGACATATTCCACAAGTGCCGAACATTATTTGCTAGATTGTAATTGGCCTAAGTGTGCCCAGACTGCTCTTCAGAATGGCTGCCCCACTCAAGAGACCTCCAGCCAGGCACAAAGACTCCTTGCCACCAACACTTGGCTTTATCCTAATTTTGCCAATTGATTAGATATAATTTCAATTTCTTTGATCATTAATTTGGCATCTCTCTGTATGCTTACTCATCTTTAGTTTTTCTCTATAAATTGCCTACTCATGTCTTTACAGCTAACATTTTTTTGGTGTATAATATGTGTTTGGTACCATATAAGTGCTTTATATTTTCTATCTCATTTAATTCTCATAACAACTCTGTGAAGCAAGTGGTATTATTGGCTTCCTTATTATCAAGACTGAAACTGTGATTTAGAAAGCTTTAATAACTCTCCCAATGTCATATGCATTTAATTAGCTGCTGAGCCATGACTCAAACCCTAGTCTCCTTGGCTCTCAAACCTCTGTGCTTATTCCAACACTGTACTGGGCTTCCCTGGTGGTTCAGCAGTAAAGAATCCACCCGCAATGCAGGAGACTTGGGTTTGATCCCTGGGTTGGGAAGATCCCCTGGGGAAGAAAATGGCAACCCACTCCAGTATTCTTGCTTGTGAAATTCCATGGACAGAGGAGCCTGGCAGGCTACAGTCTATAGGTTCACAGAGTCGTACACTGCTGAACACACACACACACTCTGCTAACAGAGGCACCTGGTATTGACTGATGCCTGGACAAGACAGTGTAGTCAGAGCCTATGAGAGGAGAAGCCCCAAGTCAACAGAAGCCACGGGGGACAGAGATGCAGAGAGACAGAGGCAGGAAGAAGTCTTGAGATTACTGCTGTTGATAGTGTTTATTGACATAACCACTTTGGAAAACAATTTGACAATATCTAGTAAAGCTGAAAATACATACTCTATCGTCCAGCAATTGATTTTCTGTCCACAAGCCCTAAAGACACTGTCACGGATGCATAAAGGGATGTCATCGCATCAGTGCTTATAATGTGAAATTTTTTTAAGAAAACAAAATGTTCATCGATAGAGGAATGAATATATTGTGATACAGTCATACACAATGGGAGGCAATACTAAAAGAATGTGTTAGATCTATGTGTATTGACATGAAAATATCTACAAAACATAAAATAGATACACACAATATAAAAGATTTATACAGATGCTGGAAACCCAAAACAATGCAACATTTATTTTTATAGACATACTTTTAAGTGGAAAAAGTATAAAAACATAGACTGGAAGGATATGAAGAAAATTCATGATGGGTGCTTTCTCTGAAAGGAAGGGTGAAGAATGGAAATGAGATGAGAGAAAGGAAACTTTAGTTTCATGTATATTGTTCTGTTTATTTTATTTAAAAATTTGAAGCAAGAAATGCAAAACATTAGCATTTAAAATACTGGATAGTGGGTACATTAATGATAGTTTATTTTCTGAACATTAAAAATTTTCTAGACACTTTGGAAAAAATATGTAAACAAAAAAATAACCAAGTTTAGTCAATTNTAAAAATTTGAAGCAAGAAATGCAAAACATTAGCATTTAAAATACTGGATAGTGGGTACATTAATGATAGTTTATTTTCTGAACATTAAAAATTTTCTAGACACTTTGGAAAAAATATGTAAACAAAAAAATAACCAAGTTTAGTCAATTAAAAATGGTGTAACATGTAATGTTAATACCTTTGTCTAAGACACGACAAGAACATCTTTTCCAATAGCAATTCTATTGCTCTTGATGAAACTTTTCTACAGGGCAAGGCATCATACTGGCAGAAAGTAATCTTTGGCATTTGTTAGCATCTTTCAAATTTCAAAAATGATATCCAGGCTATTTTGATGACTGTAGCTTATTGTACTGGTGACAGAAATTAGAAACAAGTCACTTGTTATGTCTGGAACAATACAGTTGTAGCCCCCTGTTCTCAGGGTCATCTTCTAGAAACCAGCATCTTTTCTTCTTCTACTGCCTCCATCATAGCTAGTTAGGCTGTTAGGACAATGAGGATCCATTCCTCTAGCAGGATTAGTCCTTGAGATGTTGCACTAAAACATAACAATTGTGAGAATTAGAAGTATGAGTCTTAGAAAATCTGACTGATCATGAGACATTGACCATGCCATGAAATCTGAGTACCAAAGTGTAACTGGGCAGGACCCTATGGGGCCTTCCTAGGGCAAACGCTAGCTTTCCTTGGCATCCTCATATCAGCCTGAAGTCCGGACTCAGACTTCTCAATCTCATTTTTGCTAACATTCTAGGCCCTCCTACAACTTGTCCTTCTAAAGCTCATTCCTTAACTCAGCAGGACCCTATGGGGCCTTTCCAGGACAGACCCCTTCCCACATCCTCTGCTGTAGTTCCTCTCTCAGTCAGTTCAGTCACTCAGTTATGTCTGACTCTTTGCGACCCCATGGACAGCAGCACACCAAGCCTTCCTGTCCATCACCTACTCCCAGAGTCTATGCAAACTCATACCCATTGAGTCTGTGATGACATCCAACCATCTCATCCTCTGTCATTCCCTTCTCCTCTCACCTTCAATCTTTCCCAGCATTAGGGTCTTTTCAAATGAGTCAGCTCTTCGCATCAGGTAGCCAAAGTATTGG
>SJYV01039970.1:0-19480 GCA_006410875.1 Neotragus pygmaeus | reverse complement strand
GGCGCAAGCCTACCACGGCACAAACCCTGGACCTCGGCTCAAGGATAACATGGCACACAGCCCGAACTTCAGGGCAGTGCGACCGTGGCACACAATGGATCCTCAGTTAAAGGGGACCGCAGCACATAGCCCGGAAATCTGTGGTGGGCGACCTGGGTACAGAGCTCGGAACTCATCACAAGCCGACCGCGGAACACAGCCCGGACCTCAGCCCCGGGCGACCATGGCAAACAAGACAGAATTCGTTTCCAGACAATGGCGGAACACAGCCCAGACCTCGGCACATGGCGACCGCGGCACACAGGCCAGACCCCGGTGCAGGGTGACAGCGGCACACAGCATGGTCCTCGTTGCAGGGTGACCACGGCACACAGCCTGAACCTCAGCGAAGGGTAACCACAGCACACATCTCGGACTTCGACACAGGGTGACCCTGGCACACAGCACAGACCTCGACCAGTGATGACCGCGGCACACACTCCAGAACTCTACGCAGAGTGACCACGGCACAGAGCCTGGAACTCTTAGCTAGCCGACCACAGAACATAGCCAGGACTTTGGCGCAGGGACACTACGGAACACAGCCTGGACCTCGGCACAGGGCGACCTCGGCACACAGCCTGGACCTCGACGCAGGGTGAATGCTGCACACAGCCCAGACCTCGGTGAAGGGCGACCGTGACAAACAGCCCGAACCTCAGTGTAGGGCGAACGCAGCACAGCGCCCAGAAATCTCTGCAGGGCGACCGTGGCACAGAGCCAGGAGCTCATCACTAGCCAATCGCGGAACACAGCCTGGATCTTGGCATAGGACAACCACGGCAAACAGGCTGGAACTCATCGCAAGGCAACCACGGCACAAAGACCGGACCTCGGTGAAGGGGGACCATGGCACACAGCCTGAAACTCAGTGAAGGGCGACCGTGTCACATAGCCCGGAACTCGTCACTAGCCGACCGCAGAACACAGCCCGGACCATGGAGCACAGAGACTGTGGCACTCAGGCCGGACCTCAGCTCAGGGCGACAGCGGCACACAGGCCAGACCTTGGTGTAGGGCGACCGTGGCACACAGCACGGACCTCATCACAGAGGGACATCAGCACAGAGCCCAGAACTCANGGAGCACAGAGACTGTGGCACTCAGGCCGGACCTCAGCTCAGGGCGACAGCGGCACACAGGCCAGACCTTGGTGTAGGGCGACCGTGGCACACAGCACGGACCTCATCACAGAGGGACATCAGCACAGAGCCCAGAACTCATCACAAGCTGAGGGCGGAACACAGCACGGACCTCGAGAAAGGGCGACTTCGGAACACAGCCCGAATCACAGTGAAGGGTGACCGAGGCACACAGCATGGACCTGGCCGCAGGGCGACCCTGGAACACATCACCGACCTCAGGAGATGGCGACCGCTGTACACAGACCGGACATCGGCGCAGGGCGACTGCAGCACACAGCCCGGAGCTCGGCGCAAGGCTAACATGGCACACAGCACCAACCTCGGCACAGTTCGACCTCGTCCCACAGCCCAAACCTCAGTGAAGGGTGAACGCGGCACACAGCCCGGGCCTTGGCAAAGGGCAACCGAGGCACACAGCCTGAAACTCAGTGAAGGGTGACCACGTCACACAGCCCGGAAATCGCTAGTCTACCGCGGAACACAGCCTGGACCTCGGCGCAGGGTGAAGGTGGTACACAGACCGGAACTCAGCGCTGGGCGACAGCGGCACATAGGTCGGACTTCGGCATAGCACCACTCTGGCACACAGACCGGACCTCGGTGCAGGGCAACTGCGGAACACAGGCCAGACATCGGCTCAGGGGTACCACGGCATACAGCCCAGCACTCAGTGCAGGGGACCGTGGCACACAGCCAGGATTTCTTGAGAAGGCTACCGCGGCACACAGCCTGGACCTTCACAAAGAGGAACCGTGGAACAGAGCCGGTAACAGGTCACAAGCCGAGGGCAGAACACAGGATGGACCTCAGCACAGGGCGACCACGGCACACGACCGAGACCTCAGAACAGGGCGACAGCGGCACACAGGACGGACCTCTGCAGAAGGTTACCTCGGCACACAGCCCGGACCTCGGAACAGGGTGACCGTGGCACACAGCCCGGACCTCGTCACAGAGGGAACACGGCACAGAGCTCGTAACTCATTGCAAGCTGAGGGCGGAACACAGCCTGGACTTGGTGCAGGGAGACCGCGGCACACAGCCCAAACCACAGTGAAGAGCGACCGAGGCACACAGCACGGACCTCAGTGCAGGGCGACCGTGGCACACAGCCCCGAACNCACGGCACAGAGCTCGTAACTCATTGCAAGCTGAGGGCGGAACACAGCCTGGACTTGGTGCAGGGAGACCGCGGCACACAGCCCAAACCACAGTGAAGAGCGACCGAGGCACACAGCACGGACCTCAGTGCAGGGCGACCGTGGCACACAGCCCCGAACTCGGGACATGGCGACCGTGGCACACAGATTGGATATTGGCGCAAGGCAACTGCGGCACAAGGCCTGGACCTCGATGCAAGGTTACCACGGCACACAGCCCGGAACTCGGTTCAAGGCTACCGTGGCACAGAGACTGGGCCTCCACACAGGATGACCACAGCACACAGCCTGAACTTGGGGAGATGGCGACCGCGGCACACACCCCGGACCTCAGAACTGGCTGCCCCCAGCACACAGCTCAGACCTCTGCAGCAGACTACCTCAGCACACAGCCCAGACCTCGGAACAGGGTGACCGTGGCACACAGCCCAGACCTCGGCACAGAGGGAACGCGGCTCAGAGCCCAGAACTGGTTGCAAGCCGAGGGCCAAACGCAGCCTGGACTTCGGTGCAGGACGACTGCAGCACACAGCCCGAACCACAGTAAAGAGTGACCGAGGCACACAGCACAGACCTTGGTGCAAGGCGACCTTGGCACACAGCACCGACCTCGGGAGATGGAGACCGTGGCACACAGACTGGACTTTGGCTCAGGGCAACTGCGGCAAACAGCCCGGACTTTGGTGCAGGGCTATGACGGAACACAGCCCGAACCTCGGTGCAAGGCTAACATGGCACACAGCCCGCATCTCGGCACAGTGCGACCACGGCACATAGACCGGTCCTCAATGAAGGGTGACCACGGCACACAGCCTGGAAATCTGTGCAGGGCAACTGTGGCACAGAGCTCAGAACTCGTCGCTAGCCAACGGCGGAACACATCTAGGACCTCGGCACAGGGCGACCTCGGCACACAGGCCAGACCTCGGTGCAGGGTGACCGCGGCACATAGCATGGACCTCGGCGTATGGCGACCGTGGCACACAGCCCGAACCTCAGTGAAGGGCCACTGCAGCACACAGCCCAAAAATCTGTGCACGGCGACCATGGCACATAGCTTCGAACTTGTCGCTAGCCAACCGCAGAACACAGCCCGGACCTCAGCATTGGGCGACCGTGGCACACAGCCCAGACCTCGGTGCAGGGGGACTGGGGCACACAGCCCGAACGTCAGTGAAGGGCGACTGTGGCACACAGCCCGGAACTCGTCATCAGCCGACCACAGAACACGGCCCGGACATTGGCACAGGGCGACCGCGGCACACAACTCGGACGTCAGTGCAGGGCTACCATGGCACACAGCATGAATCTCAGTGAAGGGTGACCACAGCACACAGCCCAGAAATCTGTTCAGGACCACAGTGGCACAGAGCCTGGAATGTGTCGCTAGTCAACTGCGAAACACAGCCAGGACCTCGGTGTAGGGCAACCAATGAAAACAGGATGGACTCATCGCAGGGGGACCACGGCACACAGCCCGGACCTTGGTGAAGGGAGTTTGAGGCACAAAGCCCGAAATTCAGTTAAGGGCGACCGTGTCACACAGCCCAGAACTCGTCGCTAGCCGACCGCAGAACACAGCCCGGACCACGGAGCACAGTTACCGTGGCACTCAGGCTGGACCTCAGCGCAGGGTGAGAGTGGCACCTAGGCCGGAACTTGGCGCAGGGTGACTGTAGCACACAGGCCAGACCTCGGCACAGGGCCACCGAGGCACACAGACCGGAACTCGGCCCAGGGCGACTGAGGAACATAGCCTGGACATTGGCTCAGGGTGACCGCGGCATACAGACCGGACCTCAGCGAAGGGGACCGTGGCACACAGCCTGGAATTCTTGAGGAGGCTACTGCAGCACACAGCCCAGACCTTGGCAAAGAGAATCCACGGCACAGAGGCGGGAACAGGTCGCAAGCCGAGGGCGGAACACAGGCCGGACATCAGAACAGGGCGACGATGGCACACAGCCCGGACCAGGGAAGATGGCGACCTCGGCACGCAGCCTGGACCTCGGAACAGGGTGACCATGGCACACAGCCCGGACCTCTACAGAAGGCTAACTTGGCACACAGCCCAGACCTAGGAACAGGGCGACTGTGGGACACAGCCAGGACCTTGGCACAGAGGGAATGCGGCACAGAGCCCAGAACTCATCACAAACCGAGGGCGGAACAAGGTCTGGACTTGGTGCAGGGCAACCGTGGCTCACAGCCCGAACAACAGGTAAGAGCGATCGAGGCACACAGCACGGACCTTGGTGCAGGGAGACCATGGCACACAGCACCGACCTCGGGGCATGGCGACCGTGGCACACAGACCAGACATCGGCGCAGGGAAACTGCGGCACACAACCCGGAACTCGGCGCAAGCCTACCGCGGCAGAAAGCCTGGAACTCGGTTCAAGGCTACCGTGGCACACAGACCGGACCTCGGCACAGGGCGACCATGGCACATAGCCCAAACTCAGTGAAGGGCGACCATGGCACACAGCCCAAAAATCTGTACAGGGCCACTGTGGCACAGAGCTTGGAACTCTTCACTAGCCAACCAAAAAACACAGCCCGACCTCCGCACTCAGTGACAACGGCACACAGGCCGGACCTCTGCACGGAGCGAGCGTGGCACACAGGCTGGAAATCTGTGCAGGGCGATTGGTGTACAGAGCTCGGAACTTGTCGCTAGCCGACCGCAGAACACAGTCCGGACCTTCGCTCAGGGGGACCATGGCAAACAGGATGGAACACGTCTCCAGCTGATGGCGGAACACAGCCCGGACTTTGGCACAGGGCAACCATGGCACACAGGCCGGTCTTCGGCGCAGGGTGACTGTGGCACAAAGCATGGACCTCGGCTCAGGGCGACTGCAGAACACTGCCCGAACCTCAGTGAAGGGCAACTGCATGACACAGAACGGAACTCATTGCTAACCGACTGTGGAACACAGCCTGGAACTCGGCACAGGGTGAAGGTGGCACACAGGCCAGACCTCAGCGCAGGGCAACAGAAGTACACAGGCTGGACCTCGGTGCAGTGCAACCGTGGCACACAGGCCAGACCTCGGAGCAGGGCGACCACGGAACACAGCCCGGATTTCGACTCAGGCCGACCAGGGCAAGAGCCCGGAACTCTGCCTAGGGTGACCGCGGCACACAGCACGAAACTCAGTGAAGAGCGACTGAGGCACACAGCATGTCCCTCAGCATAGGGCGACCCTGGCACCCATCACGGACTTCAGGAGATGGCGACCACAGCACACAGCCCGGACACCAGCGCAGGGTGACTGCGAAACAGCCCGGACCTTGGAGCAAAGCTACCGCATCACACAGCCTGAACCTCGGTGCAGGTGGCCCACGGCACACAGCCCGAACCTCAGTGAAGTTTGCCCGTGGCACACAGCCTGGAAATCTGTGCAGGGCGACCATGGCACAGAGCGCAGAATTCGTCACTAGCCAACCGCAGAACACAGCACAGACCCCGGAACATGGCGACTGCGACACACAGCCCGAACCTCAGTGAAGGGCGACTATGGCACACAGCTCGGAAATCTTTGCTGGCAACCACGGAACACAGCCTGAAACTTGGTGCAGGGTGACTACGGTAAACAGGCCAGAACTTGTCGCAGGGCTAGAAAGATACATAGACCGGACCTCCGTGAAGTGCGACCGAGGCACACAGCCCGAAACTCAGTGAAGGGCGACCGCATCACACAGCCTGCAACTCATCGTTAGCCGAACGTGGAACACATTCCGGACCTCGGCACAGGGCAAACGCGGCACACAGCCCAGACCTCGGAACAGGGCGACCCTGGCACACAGCACGGACCTCGGAAGATGGTGTCCGTAGCACACAGACCGGACTTCAGCGCAGGGCAACTGCAGCACACAGCCAGGATTTCGGCACAAGGTTACCGCGGAACACAGCCCAGAACTTGGTTCAAGGCTACTGTGGCACACAGACTGGATATCGGTACAGGGCAACTGCAGCACACAGGCCGAACCTCAGTGAAGGGAGACAGCGGCACACAGCCCGGAAATCTATGCAGGGCGACCGGGGTTCAGAGCTCGGAACTTGTCCCTAGCCGAACGCGGAACACAGCCCACACCTCAGCGCAGAGCGACCATGGAAAACAGGACGGAAGTCATCTCCAGCCGATGGCAGAACACAGTCCGAACATCGGCACAGGGCAACCGCGGCACACAGGCCAGACCTCGGCGCAGGGTGACCACAGCACAGAGCATGGACCTCGGCTCAGGGTGACTGCGNTGGAAAACAGGACGGAAGTCATCTCCAGCCGATGGCAGAACACAGTCCGAACATCGGCACAGGGCAACCGCGGCACACAGGCCAGACCTCGGCGCAGGGTGACCACAGCACAGAGCATGGACCTTGGCTCAGGGTGACTGCGGCACACAGCTCGAACCTCAGTGAAGGGCGACCACGGCACACAGCCCAAAAATCTGTGCAGGGCAACCATGGCACAGAGTTTGGAACTCGTCACTAGCCAACCGTGGAACACAGCCCAGACTTCCACACTGGGCGACCGTGGCACACAGCCCAGATGTCAGCGCAGGGCGACCGTGGAACACAGCCTGAATATCAGTGAAGGGCGACTGTGGCACGCAGCCCGAATCTCGTCACCAGCCAACCACGGAACACAGCCCGGACCTCGGGGCAAAGCTAACGCAGCACACAGCCTGGACCTCAACGCAGGTTGCCCATGGCAAACAGCCTGAACCTCGGTGAAGGCTGACTGTGGCACACAGCCCGGAAATCTGTGCAGTGCTACCGGGGCACAGAGCTCAGAACTCGTCGCTAGGAAACCACGGAACACAGCACGGACCTCGGCACAGGTCGCCCGTGGCACGCAGACTGGACCTCAGTGCAGGGGGAATGCGGCACACAGCCCTGACCTCTGGAGCAGGCTACCGTGAAACAGAGCCCAGACCTTGGCAAAGAGGAACCACGGCACAGAGCTGGGAACAGGTCACAAGCCGAGGGTGGAACAAAGGCCAGACCTCAGCACAGGGTGACCGCGGCACACATCCCGGACCTGGGGAGATGGTGACCGTGGCACACAGCCTGGACCTCGGTGCCAGGCTAGTATGGCACACAGCCCGAACCTCGTTTCAGTGCAACCGCAGCACACAGCCCGATCCTCAGTGAAGGGCGACCGCAGCACACAGCCCGGACCTCGGCAAAAGGCTACCACGGCACACAGCCCGGAATTCAGTTCAAGGATACCGAGGCACACAGGCCGGACCTTGGCGCAGGGCGACCACAGCACACAGTGTGGGCTTCAGCGCAGGGGACCGTGGCACACAGCCCGGACCTCGGGACAGGGCGACCGCAGCACACAACCCGGACCTTGGCGAAGGGCGACCGTGGCACGCTGCCCAAAACACAGTGAAGGGCGATCGCGACACACAGCTATTAACTCGTCACTAGCTGACTGCCGAACACAGCCCGGATTTCGGCACAGGGTGACCGCAGAACACAGGCCGGACCGAGGCACAGGGCGACTGTGGCACACATCATGGACATCAATCAGGGCGACCGCTGCACAGATACTGAAACTCAGTGAAGGGTGACCGCAACACACAGCCCACACCTCAGGGAAGGGCGACAGCAGCACACATCCGGGACCTCGATGCAGGGCAACCTTGGCACACAGCACGGACCTTGACCGAAGGTGACCGTGGCACACAGCCCGGAACTTGGCGCAAGGCGACTGTGGCACACAGCCCGAACCTCAGTGAAGGGCGACCGCGGCACACATCCCGGACCTTAAGACAAGGTGACCCTGGAACACAGCATGGATGTCAGCAGATGTTCACTGCAGCACACACCCAGGATCTCGTAGCAGTGTGACCGCGGAACACAGGTCGGACCTCGGCTCAGGGCGACCGCGGCACACTGCCCATAGCTTGGTGCAGGGCAACCGGGACACATGGCCTGAATCTCAGTGAAGGGTGACCGCGGCACACAGCCCAGAAATATGTGCAGGGCAACCATGGCACAGTGCTTGGAACACATCGCCAGCCAACCCTGAACACAGCCTGGAACTCGGCACAGGGCCACCGTGCCAAACAGGCCATACCACGGTGCATGATGACTGCGGCACACAACCCAGACCTCGGCGCAGGCCGATGGTGGCACACAGCCCAAAATTCAGTGAAGGGCAACTGTGGCATACAGCTTGGAAATCGTCGCCAGCTAACCGCAGAACACAGCCCGGACCTCAGCGCAGGGTGACCGCAGCACACAGCCCGAACCTCAGTGAAGAGCGACCGAGGCACACAGCATGGCCCTCGGTACAGGGCGACCCTGGCACCCATCACGGACTTCAGTAGATGGCGACCACATCACACAGCCCGGACACCAGCGCAGCGTGACGGCGAGACACAGCCCGGACCTCGGAGCAAGGCTACCACATTACATAGCCTGAACCTCNGTACAGGGCGACCCTGGCACCCATCACGGACTTCAGTAGATGGCGACCACATCACACAGCCCGGACACCAGCGCAGCGTGACGGCGAGACACAGCCCGGACCTCGGAGCAAGGCTACCACATTACATAGCCTGAACCTCTGTGAAGGGTGACAGCAGAACACTGCCCAGAAATCTGTGCAGGTTGACCGTGGCACAGAGCATGGAACTCATCGCTAGCCCACGGTGGAACACAGCCTGGACCTCGGCGCAGTGTGATTACAGCAAACAGGCCGGACCTTGTCGCAGGGTGAACAAGGCACACAGCCTGGACCTTTGGGAAGGGCGACCAAGGCACACAGCCCAAAACTCAGTGAAGGGCGTTCATGTCACACAGCCTGGAACTCATCGCTAGTTGACCGTGGAACACAGTCACGACCAGAGCAGGGTGACCTTGGCCCTTAGGCCGGACCTCAGTACAGGGGGACCACGGCACACAGTCCAGACCTCTGGAGTGGGCTACCGCGACACACAGCCCGGACCTTGTCAAAGAGGAACTGCGGCACAGAACCGGGAATAGGTCGCAAGCCGAGGGCGGAACACAGGCCGGACCTCGGCGCAGGTCGCCTGCAGCACACAACTCAGACTTCAGCGCAGCGCTACCGCGGCACACAGCCTGAACCTCAGTGAAGGGTGACTGCAGCACACAGCCCAGAAATCTGTGCAGGGCAACAGCAGCACAGAGCCTGGAACTCATCGATAGTCAACTGCAAAACACAGTCAGGACCACGGCGCAGGTCGACCGTGGCACACAACTCGGACTTTGGTGCAGGGCTACCGTGGCACACAGCCGGAACCTCAGTGAAGGGTGACCGCAGCACACAGCCCAGAAATCTGTGCAGGGCGACAGCAGCATAGAGCCTGGAACTCGTCGCTAGTCAAATGCAAAACACAACCAGGACCACAGCGCAGGTTGACCGCAGCACACAACTCGGATATCAGTGCAAGGCTAACGTGGCACACAGCCCGAACCTCAGTGAAGGGCGACCGCAGCACAAAGCCCAGAAATCTGTGCAGGGCGATAGCAGCACAGAGACTGGAACTCATCTCTAGTCGATTGCGAAACACAGCCAGGACCACGGGGCAGGGCGACCACAGAAAACAGGCCGGACCTCTTCTCAGGGCGACCACAGCACACATCCCGGAACTCGGCAAAGGGCGACCGAGGCAAAAAGCCTGAAACTCAGTGAAGGGCGTCCGTGTCACACAGCCTGGAACTCATTGCTAGCTGACCGTGGGACACAGCCTAGACCTCAGCGCAGGGTGATGGTGGCACACAGGCCGGACCTCAGCGCAGGGCGACAGCGGCACACAGGCTGGACCTCGGGGCAGGGCGATCGTGGAACACAGCCTGGACCTCGACGCATGGTGACGATGGCACACAGGCCGGACCTCAGCGCAGGGAGACCGTGGCACACAGGCCGGACCTCAGGGCAGGGTGACCACAGAACACAGACCGGATTTCGGCTCAGGGCGACCGGGTCAAAAAGCCTGGACCTCAGTTCAAGGTGACCACGGCACAGAGCCCAAACCTCAATGAAGAGCGACTGAGGCACACAGCACGGCCCTCGGCACAGTGCGACCATGGCAAACATCACAGACCTCGGGAGATGGCGACCGCAGCACACAGCCCGGAACTTGGCGCCGGGTGACCGTGGCACACAGGCCAAAACCCAGTGAAGGGCGACTGCGGCACACAGCATGGAACTCGTCACTAGCTGACTGTGGAACACAGCCTGGACTTCGGCGCAGGGCGACTATGGCACATATCCCGAACCTCAGTGAAGGGCATCCACAGCACACATCCTGGACCTTGATGCAAGGTGACCTTGGAACACAGCACGAATGTTGGCAGATGTTCACCGTGGCACACAAGCAGAATCTCGCCGCAGTGTGACTGTGGCAAACAGGCCGTACCTGGGCTCAGGGCGAACGCAGCACACAGCCTGGACCTCGGCGCAGGGCGACCGTGGCACACAGCCCAGACCATGGCAAAGAGGAATCCCGGCACAGACTCGGGAACAGGTCACAAGCCGAGGGTGGAACACAGGCCGGAACTCGGAGAAGGGTGACCGTGGAACACAGCCCGGGCCACGGAGCAGGGTGACCATGGCACTCAAGCAGGACCTAGGCGCAGGGTGGCAGCGGCATTTAGGCCGGACCTCGGTGCAGGGTTACCGTGGCACAGAGGCCGGACCTTGGGTCAGGGTGACCGCAGCATCCAGGCCGGACATTGGCACAGGGCGACCGTGGCACACAGGTCGGACTACGGTGCAGCGTGACTGTGGAACACAGGCTGGACATCGGTTCAGGGCGTCCGTGTCATACAGCCCGGGCCTCAGTGCAGGGGACCGTGGCACACAGCACCGACCTTGGGATATGGCGACCGTGGCACACAGACTGGACATTGGCTCAGGGCAACTGCGGCACACAGTCCGGACCTCAGAGCAAGGCTACGATGGCACACAGCCTGAATACTTCAGCACAAGGCTAACATGTCACACAGCCCGAACCTCGGGGCAATGTGACTGCAGCACATAGCCCGATATTCAATGATGGGCGACCGCAGCACACAGCCCGGTCCTCGGCACAAGGCTACCATGGCACACAGCCTGGAACTCGATTCAAGGATACCGTGGCACACAGACTGGATCTCGACACAGGGCGGCCGCAGCACACAGCCCGAACATCAGTGAAGGGAGACCGCCACACACAGCCCGGAAATCTGCGCAGGGTGACTGGGGTACAGAGCTCAGAACTCATCAGTAGCCGACCGCAGAACACAGCCGGGACCTCGGTATAGGGCGACCATGGCAAACAGGACAGAACTCATCACCAGCCGACGGCGGAACACATCCTGGATATCGACACGGCAACTGCAGCACACAGGCCGGACCTTGGTGCAGGGTGACCAGGGCACACAGCATGGGCCTCGGCATAGGGCGACCGTGGCACACAGCACAAACCTCAGTGAAGGGCCACCACGGCACACAGCCCAAAAATCTATGCAGGGTGACCATGGCACAGAGCCTGGAACTCGTCGCTAGCCAACCACAGAACACAGCCCAGACATCAGCACTGGGCGACCGTGGAACACAGGCCAGACCTCTGTGCTGGGCGACCATGGCACACAGCTCAGACCTCGGTGCAGGGTGACCGCGGCACACAGCCTGAACATCAGTGAAGGGCGAATGTGGCACACAGCCCGAAACTCGTCAAAAGCTGACCGCAGAACACGGCCCAGACATTGGCGCAGGGCGAGCTTGGCACACAACTCGGACATCAGTGCAGGGCTACCGCAGCACACAGCCCGAACCTCAGTGAAGGGCGACCACAGCACACAGCCTAGAAATCTGTGCAGCACGACAGTGGCACAGAGTCTGGAATTCGTTGCAATTCAACTGTGAAGCACAGCCAGGACCTCAGCGCAGGGCGACCATGGAAAACAGGCCGGACCTCGTCGCAGGGCGACCACCTCACACAGCCTGGACCTCCGTGAAGGGCAACCGAGGCACACAGCCCGAAACTCAGTGAAGGGCGACCGCGTCACACAGCCCGGAACTCGTCGTTAGCCGACAGCAGAACACAGCCCAGACCACGAAGCAGGGTGACCGTGGCACACAGCCCAAACCTCAGTAAAGGGTGTCCGTGGCACACAGCCCAAAAATCTGTGCAGGGCCACCATGGCACAGAGCTTGGAACTCGCTGCTAACTAAACGCGGAACACAGCCTGGACCTCTGTACTTGGCGACTGCGGCACACAGGCCGGACTTCTGCCCGGGACGAGCGCAGCACACAGGCTGGAAATCTGTGCAGGGCGACTGGTGTACAGAGCTCGGAACTTGTCGCTAGCCGACTGCAGAACACAGCCCGGACCTCGGCACAGAGCCAACATGGCAAACAGGATGGGACTCGTCTCCAGTTGATGGCGGAACACAGCCCAGACCTCAGCACAGGGCGACTGCGGCACACAGGCTGGACCTCGGTGCAAGGCTAACGTGGCACACAGCGCAGAACTCGGTTCATCACTACCGTGGCACATAGACCAGACCTCGGCACAGAGCTATGGCAACACACAGACCGAACCTCAGTTATGAGCAACCGCGGCACACAGCCCAAAAGTCTGTGCAGGGCCACCGTGACACAGAGCTTGGAACTCGTTGCTAGCCAAACGCGGAACACAGCCCGGACCTCGGCACAGGGCAACCGCGGCACACAGGCCATACCATGGCGCAGAGCGACTGAGGCACACAGCCCGGACCTCGGCGCAGGGCAATGGCGGCACACAGCCAAAAATTCAGTGAAGGGCGACTGTGGCACACAGCTCGGAAATCATCGCAAGCCAACCACGGAACACAGCCCGGACCTCGGCGCAGGGTGACCATGGCACACAGCCTGAACATCGGCACAGGACTACCGCGGCACACATCCCGAAACTCTGTGAAGGGCGACAGCAGAAAACAGCCCAGAAATCTGTGGAGGGCGACTGTGGCACAGAGCATGGAACTCGTCGCTAGCCGATGGCGGAACCCAGCCAGGACCTCAGTGCAGGGTGACTAGGGCAAACAGGCCGGACCTTGTCCCAGGGTGAGCAAGGCACACAGCCTGGACCTCCGCGAAGTGTGACCAAGGCACACATTCCAAAACTCAGTGAAGGGCGACCGCGTCACACAGCCTGGAACTCGTCGCTAGTCGACCGCAGAATACAGTCCGGACATTGGCTCAGGGCGACCGTGGCACACAGCCCGGACCAAAGCACAGGGGGACTGCAGCACACAGCCCGGACCTTGGCAAAGAGGAACCGTGGCAGAGCTGGGAACAGGTCGCAAGCCGAGGGCGGAACACAGGCTGGACCTCGGGACAGGACAACCGCGTCACACATCCCAGACCTGGGGAGATGGCGACCGCGGCACAAAGCACGGACCTCGGTGCCAGGCTAATATGGCACACAGCCCGAACCTCGGCGCAGTGTGACCACGGCACACAGCCCAATCCTCAGGGAAGGGTGACCACAGCACACAGCCCGGACCTCGACACAAGGTTACCGCGGCACACAGCCCGGAACTCGGTTCAAGGCTACCGAGGCACACAGGCCGGACCTCAGTTCAGGGCGACTGCGGCACACAGCGTGGACTTCAGCACAGGGGACCGTGGCACACAGCCCGGACCTCAGGACAGGGAGACCGCAGCACACATCCCAGACCTTGGAGAAGGGCGACTGTGAAACACTGCCCGAGACACCGTGAAAGGCGACCGCAGCACACAGCCAGTAACTCATCGCTAGCCAACCGCGGAACACAGCCCGGATTTTGGCACAGGGCGACTGTGGAAAAAATCTGGACCGAGGCACAGGGCGAGCATGGCACACATCTTGGACATCGAGCAGGGCGACCGCTGCACACAGCCTGAACTTCAGTGAAGGGTGAATGCGGCGCACAGCCCGAACTTCAGTGAAGGGCAACCGCAGCACACATCCTGGACCTCGACGCAGATGAAAAGCGACCGCGGCACACAGCCAGTAACTCATCACTAGTCGACCGCGGAACACAGCCCGGACTTCGGCACAAGGCTACTGCGGCACACAGCCCGGAACTCGGTTCAAGGCTCCCTCGGCACACANAGATGAAAAGCGACCGCGGCACACAGCCAGTAACTCATCACTAGTCGACCGCGGAACACAGCCCGGACTTCGGCACAAGGCTACTGCGGCACACAGCCCGGAACTCGGTTCAAGGCTCCCTCGGCACACAGCATGGACCTCAGCTCAAGGCGACCGTGGCACACAGACAAAACAACAGTGAAGGGCGACCATGGCAAACAGCCAATGATCAGTGTAAGGCGACCATGGCAAAGAGCTTGGAACTCATCACTAGCCAACCACGGAACACATCCCGGACCACTGCACTGGGCGACCGCCGCACACAGTCCGGACCTCTGCTTAGGGCGACTGCGGCAAACAGCCACAGACCTCAGCGCAGGGCAACCGCAGCAAAAAGCCCGAATGTCAGTGAAGGGCGACTGTGGCACACAGCCCGGAAATCTGTGCAGGGCAATAGTGGCACAGAGTCTGGAACAGGTCGCCAGCCGACCGCGGAAAACAGCCCTCACCTCAGTGCAGGTCGCCCACAGCACACAAATCGGACATCGGCGCAGGGCTACCGTGGCACACAGCCCGAACCTCAGTGAAGGGCGACCACAGCACACAGCCCAGAAATCNTCTGGAACAGGTCGCCAGCCGACCGCGGAAAACAGCCCTCACCTCAGTGCAGGTCGCCCACAGCACACAAATCGGACATCGGCGCAGGGCTACCGTGGCACACAGCCCGAACCTCAGTGAAGGGCGACCACAGCACACAGCCCAGAAATCTGTGCAGGGTGATGGCGGCACACAGCCCAAACCTCAGTGAAGGGCGACCGCGGCACACAGCATGGGACTCGTCACTAGCCGACCATGGAACAAAGCCCAGACTTCGGTGCAGGGCGACCGTGGCACATATCCCGAACCACAGTGAAGGGCAACCACAGCACACATCCCGGAACTTGATGCAAGGCAACACTGGAACATAGCATGGACGTTGGCATATGTTCACCGTGGCACACATGCAGAATCTTGACACAGTGTGACCGTGGCACAGAGGCCGGACCTAGGTTCATGGCGACCATGGCACACAGCCCGGACCTCAGTGAAGGGCAACCGCGGCACACGGCCCAGAAATCTGTGTAGGGCGACCATGGCACAGAGCTCGGAACACATCACTAGTCAACTGCAAACACAGCCCGGACCTCAGCACAGGGCGACCGCAGCACACAGGCCATACCACGGGGCAGGACGACTGTGGCACACAACCTGGACCTCAGCGCAGGGCCACGGCAGCACACAGCCTGAAATTCAGTGAAGGGCGACTGTGGCACACAGCTCGGAAATTTTCGCCAGCCAACCGCGGAAACCAGCCCAGACCTCGGCGCAGGGCGACTGCGGCACACAGCCTGAACATCGATACAGGGCTACCATGGCACACAGCCTGAAACTCTGTGAAGTGTGACTGTAGCAAACAGCCCAGAAATCTGTTTCAGGGCGACTGCGGAACAGAGCCCAGAACTCATTGCTAGCCGACGGCGGAACACAGCCCGGATCTCGGCGCAGGGTAACAACGGCAAACAGGCTGGACCTTGTCGCAGGGCGACCAAGGCACACAGCCCAGACCTCAGCGAAGGGCGACCGAAGCACACAGCCCGAAACTCAGTGAAGGGCGACCACATCACACAGCCTGGAACTCGTTGCTAGCCAACTGCGGAACACATTCCGGAACTTGGAGAAGGGTGACCATGGCACACAGGCCGGACCTCGGCGCAGGGCAACTGTGGCACACAGGCTGGACCTCAGTGCAGGGCGTCTGCGGAACACAGGCCGGACATTGGCTCAGGGTGACCGCGAAACACAGCCTGTACCTGAGTGCAGGGGGACTGCAGCACACAGCCCAGACCTCTGGAGAAGGCTACCGTGGCACACAGTCCGGACCTTGGCAAAGAGGAACCGCGGCACAGAGCCCGGAAATGTGTGCAGGGCGACCACGGCACAGAGTCTGGAAACACGTGAAGGGTGACTGAGGCACACAGCCCGAAACTCAGTGAAGGGCGACCCCGTCACACAGCTTGGAATGCATTGCTAGCCGACCGCAGAACACAGTCCAGAACTCAGAGAAGGGTGACCGTGGATCACAGGCCGGACCTCGGTGCAGGGCATCTGCGGAACACATGCCGGACATCGGCTCAGGGCAACTGTGGCACACAGCCTGGACCTCAGCGCAGGGGGACCGCGGCACACAGCCCGGACCTCTGGAGAAGGCTACCACAGCACACAGCCCAGACCTTAGCAAAGAGGAACCATGGCACAGAGCCAGGAAAAAGTCACAAGCCGAGGGCGGAACACATGCCGGAACTTGGAGAAAGGTGACCATGGAACACAGCCCGGACCACNGGGCAACTGTGGCACACAGCCTGGACCTCAGCGCAGGGGGACCGCGGCACACAGCCCGGACCTCTGGAGAAGGCTACCACAGCACACAGCCCAGACCTTAGCAAAGAGGAACCATGGCACAGAGCCAGGAAAAAGTCACAAGCCGAGGGCGGAACACATGCCGGAACTTGGAGAAAGGTGACCATGGAACACAGCCCGGACCACGGAGCATGGTGACTGTGGCACTCAGGCCGGACCTCAGGGCAGGGTGACAGCGGCTCTTAGGCCGGACCTCGGTGCAGGGTTAACGTGGCACAGAGGCCGGATCTCGGCACAGGGCGACCGTGGCACACAGGCCAGACTACGGCGCAGGGTTACTGCGGAACACAGGCCGGACATTGGCTCAGGGCAACCACAGCATACAGCCTGGACCTCAGCTCAGGGGACCATGGCACACAGCCCGGACTTCTTGAGAAGGCTACCGTGGCACACAGCCGGAATTTGGAAAATAGGAACAGCGGCACAGAGCCAGGAACAGCTCGCGAGCCGAGGGCGGAACACAGGCTGGTCCTGGGCACAAGGCGACCGCGGCAAACAGCCCGGACCTGGGGAGATGGCAACCTCGGCACACAGCCCGGACCTCGGAACAAGGTGACCGTGGCACACAGCCCGGACCTTGGCACAGAGGAAACGCGGCACAGAGCCCGAACACTTCGCAAGCCGAGGGCGGAACACAGCCTGAACTAGGCGCAGGGCAACTGCGGCACACAGCCAGAACCACAGTGAAGAGCGACCAAGGCACACAGCACGGACCTCGGCACAGGGCAACTGTGGGACACAGCCCGGACCTTAGCGCAAGGCTACCACGGCACACAGCCCAGAACTCAGTGCAAGGCTACTGTGGCACAAAGACAGGACCTCGGCGAAGGGCGACTACGGAAAACAAGTTGGAACTCGTTGCAGGGGGACCACGGCACACAGCCCGGACCTCGGAGAAGGGCGATCAAGGCACACAGCCCAAAACTGAGTGAAGGGCGACCGCGTCACACAGACCAGAACTCGTCGCTAGCCGACTGCGGAACACAGCCTGGACCTCAGCGCAGGGTGAAGGTCGGACAAAGGCCGGACCTCAGCGCAGGGCGACAGCAGCACACAGGTTCGGACACCAGCGCAGGGTTACCGTAAATCACAGCCCGGACATCGGCGCAAGGCTACCGCGGTACACAGCCTGGAACTCGGTTCAAGGCTACCGTGGCACACAGACCGGACCTCAGCACAGGGAGAATGTGGCACACAGCCCGAACTCAGAGAAGGGAGATGGGGGCACACGGCCCGGAAATCTATGCACGGCGACCGGGGTACAGAACTTGGAACTTGTCACTAGCCGACCGCAGAACACAGCCCAGACATCAGCGCAGGGTGACCATGGCGAACAGGACGGAACTCGTCTCTAGCCAATGGCAGAACACAACTCGGACCTCAGCACAAGGTGACCGCGACACGCAGGCCGTACCTCGGTGCAGGGTGACCACGGCACACAGCATGGACCTCGGCTCAGGGCGACTGCGGCCTACAGACAGAACCTCAGTGAAGGGCGACCATGGCACACAGCCCAAAAATCTGTGCAGAGTGACTGTGGCACAGAGCTTGGAACTTGTCATTAGCCAACGGCGGAACACAGCCCAGACCTCCACAATGGGCGACCGCGGCACACAGGCCAGACTTCGTGCGTGGTGACCGTGGCATGCAGCCCACACCTCGGCGCAGGACGACTGCAGCACACAGCCCGAAGGACCGTGAAAGGCGACTGTGGCACACAGCCCGGAACTCGTCGCCAGCCGAACGCAGAACACAGCCCGGACCTTGGCACTGGGCGACCACTGCACACAGCCTGAACCCCAGTGAAGGGCGACCGCAGCACACAGCCCAGAAATCTGTGCAGGGCGACAGAGGCACAAAGCCTGGAACTCGTTGCTAGTTGACTGTGAAACACAGTCAGGACGTGGGCGCAGCATGACCATGTAAAACAGGCCGGACCTCGTCGCAGGGCTACCATGGCACATAGCCTGGACTTTGGTAAAGGGCAACCAAGGCACACAGCCCGAAACTCAGTGAAGCGTGACCACGTCACACAACCCGGAACTCATTGCCAGCTGACCACGGAACATAGCCCGGACCTCGGTGTAGGGATAGGTGGCACACATGCTGGACCTCAGCACAGGGCGACCGCAGCACAAAGGCCAGACCTCAGTGCAGGCGACCGTGGCAAACAGGCCGGACTTTGGGGCAGCACGACCGCGGAACACAGCCCAAAAATAAGTGAAGAATGACCGAGGCACACAGCATGGTCCTTGGCACAGTGTGACCCTGGCACACATCACAGACCTCAGGAGTTGGCGACCGCAGCATACAGCCTGGACACCAGCGTAGGTACTGCGAAACACAGCCCGGAACTCAGAGCAAGGCTACCGCAGCACACAGCCCGGGCCTCGGCGCAGATTGCCCATGGCACACAGCCCGAACCTCAGTGGATGCTGACCACAGCACACAGCCCGGAAATCTGTGCAGGGCAACTGTGACACAGAGCTCAGAAATCGTCGCTAGCAAACTGCGGAACACAGCATGGACCTCGGCACAGGGGAACTGCGGCACACAGGCCGGACCTCGGTGCAGGTTGCCCATGGCACACAGCC
>SJYV01039966.1:1821-25562 GCA_006410875.1 Neotragus pygmaeus | reverse complement strand
CCCCTAATGCATGTCCAGCCGCTGCTGGTCAAGGCCTACGTCCATCTGCCTCTCAGACCCTCTGTCTGATTTCCCCCATCCTAGGTGGAGCTGGGGGGACTGTGGGCCACGGGGGTCCAGCCGAGAGGAAGCCGAGTGGGGATACAATGAGTCTGGCTTGTATAGCCACCTAGACCGCTGTCTCCAGCCATCCCAGCAGGGTGGCTCCAGGAACACTCACCACCTGCCCTCAGGGCTGCCGCCCCACAACAGGACCACCCCCCAGCAGCAGCGTGACCACCTCACAGCATCCCCCGCTGGCAGTGTGCGGGAGGGGAGGGAAACAAGACCACAAGCTCATCTGCAGAAGATTCTACCCACGATGGAACAAAGTGGTCAGTGAGGGACCCGGTTCTCTCCAGGCCTGGTGCTCCTGTTAGGAAGCAGTCGGCGCTGATTGCCCATAATTATAAACATGACCTATGCTGTCTTCTCTTCCAACAGGAATTACACACAATAGGATTTGATGAAAATTCTTGTCTCTGTGGGGCCAAACTGGCAATAGTGCCGTATGAGGCCACATCCACCCCTGCCACCGGTCAGAGTGCTTCTTGGTTGGTGCATCTTGTCCTGATCAAACTCGCTGCTTCCTGCAAAACAGGATGTGGGGCTGCCACAAAAGCAGAGAAATGCCCGGAGAAGCAAGGGTTCCCAAGACAAACTCCTGTGCATCTCTGGTGGGGAGTCAGTGCTGCGTGTCAAGAGGGGCAGTGATCGCTGCTGATGCTGGAATTCAGCTCCTAGGAATGCTGGGTTTCAGGGGAATTCTGCATACTCTTCATTTTGAATCATAACAAATTTAGAAAAAAGTGCCACAGATGGGTATTGGTCAATTAGCAAATAAAAAGAATCTGTGACTTTTCTAGGTTTCGTGATTTTTGTGGTATTCACCCACTTCTTAAAGTTTGTCATTTGGAGTGACTCTCATTTTATTTTTTAATTTTTTGTTTTTTCAATTAAAAAATTTAAAGTATAGTTGATTTATAACGTCTCAGGTGTATAGCAAAGTGATTCAGTTATGCATACACATAGACCACTATTTTTGGATTCCTTTCCATTATAGGTTATTGCAAGATATTGAATATATTTCCTCGTGCTACACAGTAGGGCCTGGTTTATCAATTTTATATATAGTAGTGTTTGTTAATCCCAAACTCCTAATTACTCCCTCCCCCAGACTCTGTTATTTTAAATAAACGCTCCCTTTTGTGCCTCCCTCTGCGCCCGTGTTCCGTGTGTGCTGTGGGTGACACCCCACGTGACGTGAGCCATGACCCCCCGGCCGGCCTGCCCTGTTCTGGCACCTGCTCACTGCGGCCGCTGCCTGACTCTGAGGCTCTAAGCCCTGCAGCTGCTAGGAAGTTCTGTCCACGTCACAGACGTGGGGGTGACTTGGTGCCCCAGGCCCCTCAGATCCACTGGGAAGCCTGCAGACTTCTTGCAAAGAAGCAGGCTGATGGTAGGGTAAAGCCCTGGGTGTGCCCCCACAGGCTGTGCAGAGAACACGCCTTTCCAGCCTCTCTAAGACACAGCTCGCATGCACAGGTTGTCCACTCTGGCCTGCTCCAGCTATGGGCCCCCTTACTGCACCACTTGTGACTCCCCAGGGCTGCAGGGGCTGGGTGGGGAGGGCAGAGGGCTTCAGAGTTGAGTCCTTCAGAATGGGGTATTTCTTAGCAGGAATAAAATGACCAGAGCAATAGCTAAGGGCATTATCAAACTCAGAGAGGCCTCTGACCTTCAGACCTCAGGGCTCAACCCTCAGCTGTTGGCCAGGAAGGAGGGAACTTACATCTGGCTTTATTCTTACATCCAGCTTTTATTCCCACAAGGGGAAGAGTATTTCAGTCTATCATCTCAACTTCCCTAAATTTAACCCTAACTTTTCTAGGGAATCTTCCTGATGTCAGCCCCCCACCATACCCTGGAGATGTGAGGCACAGATTGGAAGGAAGGGTGGACATAGTGCTTGAGATACTTAGAGTCTATCCAGGGACCCTGGTCTCAAAGCCACCACTCAGCTGAGTGCCATCATGTCTAAGTGAAGTATTTAGCAGCATAGTATGGATAGAGGAGACATTTATTCTCTCCTTGTGGTGGGAAGAAGGCAGGGAGCAATTTTAGGGAAATCCTCCATAGTGAAAGGGACATTTGAATTGGGCTTTGAAGGATGAATAGGAGTTCACCAGTTGGAGACTCTTGAAGGGACTGTTATACAGAACAGATAGGATAGGAGAAACAGAAGGAGCAAAAGCAGGGAACCATGGGTATGTAATGCTGTAAACACTTTTTGGTAAGGAGTGAGACTCTCATTGTTTATTACTGCAAAGTTATACTTAGTGGTTTAAAAATAAAAGCAATTATCTGTTTAGCTCCTGAGTATGTGTTTTGGGCAAGGCTCCACAGAAAAGGCTCATTGGTATCCCACGTGGTGTCAGCTGGGGCAGCTCAGTGGGGGCTAGCGGGTCCACCTACAGGAGGGTTTGCTCACACGTTCTGCAGGTCGCTGCTGGCTGTCAGCTGGGACCTCAGCAGGGGCTGAGGCTGGGAGATCTGCTTCCCCTCCTCACTGGCTGCTTGATTTTCCTACAGCACAGTGGCTGGACTCCAGGTTTATTTGGAAAAGAAACTTTCCTCCAGTCGCCCCATCATGAGTGCAGGGCCTCTGACAGCGAGACTCTGCCCTCACACCCATTCAGGCCATTTCTAACCCAGAAACTGAGTCCTTTTACTATTTTTGTTTTTAAATATTTATTTATTTCTTGGCCATATCTTCTGGCATGCAGGATCTTAGTTCCCCAACCTGGGATTGAACCTGTGTCCCCTGCAGTGGAAACGCAGACTCTTAACCACTGGACTGCCAGGGAGGTCCATGGAAGCTATCTGAAAACGTAAGTCAGACCATGTCACTCTGCTCAGAGGACCCAGCAGCTGCCCACCTCGATGAGAGTAAAAGCCAACGCTTGTTCCACAGTCCCAGGCCCATCACAAGCTGACCCAGCTTCCTCCCAGGCCCGTATCTTGCCAGCTGCTGCAACACAGGCGCAAGGCGGCTCCACGAGGGGCCTGAGCCCCCTCTGTGGCCCTGCTTGGCCTCTGCCCCTGTTTCTATTGGGCAAGCCCTGGAAGGGGGGGATGGCAACTGAACTGACTTGGAAAGAGTTTATTAAAGGGACTATTTACAATTAAAAGACGCTTGCTCCTTGGAAGAAAAGCTATGACAAACCTAGAGAGCGGATTAAAAAGCAGAGATGTCACTTTGGCAACAAAGTCCGAATAGTCAAAGCTGTGGTTTTGCCAGCAGTCGTGTATGGGTGTGAGAGCTGGACCGTAAAGAAGGCTGAGCTCCGAAGAACTGATGCTTTCAAATTGTGGTTCTGGGGAGGACTCTTGAGAGTCCCTTGGACAGCAAGGAGATCAATTCAGTCCATCCTAAAGAAAATCAACTCTGAATATTCATTGGAAGGACTGGTGCTGAAGCGGAAGCTTCCATACTTTGGCCACTTGATGTGAAGAGCCGACTCGTTGGAAAAGCCGCTGATGCTGGGAAAGATTGAAGGCAGGAGGAGAAGGCAACAGAGGTTGGATAGCATCACTGACTTGATGGACATGAGTTTGAGCAAGCTCTGGGAGATGGTGAAGGACAGGGAAGCCTGGTNCTCGTTGGAAAAGCCGCTGATGCTGGGAAAGATTGAAGGCAGGAGGAGAAGGCAACAGAGGTTGGATAGCATCACTGACTTGATGGACATGAGTTTGAGCAAGCTCTGGGAGATGGTGAAGGACAGGGAAGCCTGGTGTGCTGCAGTCCATGGGGTCGAAAAGAGTCAGACACGACTAAGCAACTGAGCAACAACAACAGCATTTACAAAGAGGTGAATAGGGTCCTGGGGAAACCTCAGGCGCTGCAGTCGCGCCAGCAGGACACAGCGGAGGCTGAGAACCTGGATGGACTGAGCTGTCCTAGAGGAAGAGCTGTCACTCAGAGCATGGACAGTCATAATCGCCACGAGCTGGGGTGGGGGCAGGTGCCCATCAACAGCTGATGGGCAAGCAGAGCAGTCTGTGCACACAGGGGGATGTGGCTCAGCCTTAAGGAAGGAGGCTCTGGCACCTGCTGCAGCATGGAAGGGACCTGAGGACACTGTACTCAGTGGAATAAGCCAGACAGAGAGGGATGTGTACTATGTGATTCTGCTTGTAAGTGATCCCTGGAGGAGTCAGTCATAGAGACAGGAAGTAGAAGGGTGATACCAGGGGCCGGGGGGTTAGTGTTGGTGAGGGCGGTGTTTCAGTTCTGCAAGATGCAGAGTTCTGGAGATGCTCGTATGGTGGTATGAATGTGTGTGTGTGTGTGAGAGAGAGAGATAGTTGCTCAGTTATGTCTGATTCTTGCAACCCCACAGATTGTAGCCCACTAGGATCCTCTGTCCATGGAGTTCTCCAGGCAAGAATACTGGAGGGAACTTAGTGGTATTGAACTGTATACTTAGGAATGGTTAAGATGGTCAGTGGGTTTTTTAAAAGCTGGAGAAAGGGGCACATCTGCAGCTTCCCTGGGCAGGGCCATGTGTCTGATCGGACCCCCAGAGACCGCTTCTCATTTGAAGCATTCACTGCTACAAGGCACTGGTTCTGGCTCCTGGAGATTTGGAGACTCTGGCCCAGAAGAGCTTGGGCTCAGATTCCCAGTGCCTTTAACCACACATGGCCAATTCTACTCTCAATCCGGGAGGAGGGACAGAGAAATAAGGCCAGGACGGAGGGTGCTGTGTGTCTAACTGCCATGCACCTCCTCCAGCCCCATACCACCCTGCGGTTACAGGAACCATGCCTGGGATGCAGGTGACAGGCCCAGCATCACCCTGGTGTCAAGCTGGATTTGCTGGCACTGGCACTGTGGGACACCAGACCCCCGCCCTTCTGCCTGTGGAGTCTCGGACCCTTCAAAGCCCGGGGCAGCAGGCGTGGGCTCATTAGAGCCTGGCCAGGCAGGCAGCCGGTTGCCCAGAGAGGCCCCCTGGGGACCTACTGGGTCTATAAATACCTGTTAGAAGTGAGTGTGTTTAGGGGGAGGGAAAAGAGAAGGGGAGGCCTCGAGGGACCTGGGAAGCTGGGGGGACTTGGTGGAAAAGGACTTGGTGAATTTCCATGCTCTCTCAGCCCCAGGAGCAGCACAGAGAGACCACAGGGGGAAACGAGACCAGCTGCCAGCCACTGAGTCCCTCCCGCACCCACGAGTGAGGGCTGGCTCAGAGCTGGGCAGGGGTGACACACGGGAATGTGACGTGGTCCAGGGCAGAGGCTGAGCAGCACCACGGGGGCAGGACAGGACCGTGCTTCACTGAGGGGACACAGAGGGAACCCACAGCCTCTGTCTTCCCAGCCACTGCCAACCTTGACCGAGTGGGCTCGAGTGGCAGCTAGAAGAGAAGGCTCCAGAAAGTGCTGGAGGACTGGGGCATGGTCTTTGCCTATAACTGCAGGTGGGACTCAGGGCAGAGGCTCCCCTGGTGGCCTCGGCTCCTTCTTGGACTGGGTGGCTTGGACTGAGCTGGGACATGGTGTCTGCCCAGGCTGCCCTGAGCTCCGGCCTCACAACAGGGTTTGCATTTGTTCAGTCTGGTAAGTCCCAGACCCTCTGCGGAGGAGCGATCCAAGTGACCACCCCAGGGAAGGATGCATCAGTCCTTAGAGCTGGGACCACTGCACTGAATTTAATAGGAAGGCAGGACTCATTGGTAATTAGCCTGTAATTATCCTTTTAAATAGAACAAACATTTTCCTTGCAATCTTACTTAAACGACTCATTTGCTTAACACACTTCATAGGCAATAAGAGTTCAGGCTCTGGTGTCTGGGTTCTGGGTCTGAATTCTAGCTCATTTCTTTAGCACTGTCATGCAGGGCACCCTATTTTTCTTGTCTGTAGAACAGAGATGACATTCCCTGTCTGCGTAGGGCAAGTATGTATTCAGTGCAGGTAACAGGAAGCCCAGCTAACAAACGAGGACTGTCAGCACAGAGCCAGGGTCTGGGTGCTTCATCTCTCCACTCTCCCCTCCTTTGTATTCTGTGTTCATCCTCACGCTTGTCACCTCATTGTCACAAGATGGCTGCTGCCCTTCCAGACATCACATATGAGTTCAAGGCAGGAGAAAGAAGGACCTTGCCATATGCTTCTATACTTTTCAGCAGGAAGGCACACATTCTCCCTAGAGTCTCACTGGCCCCCTCTGCTGGCAGATTTTAGCTCTGACATACCGGCCAGAAGTGAGCAACACTGTCACCTGAAGGTATAAGGTGGGCTGGAGCGATGGGAGGGGGACAGTCCCCATCCCCGGGTTTAACGAGTCCCAGGGTCTCACCTGGGGCTGGCATTGGTACCAGGGAAGACCAAGAGGCCAGGTGTTGCTCAGACAACGTTCCTGCCGCATGCCTGAGCATGGATGAGTTTCTGCCCAAGTTCTTAGTGTGGGAGCTGGCGCTGAGAAACAGCCTCCATTACTGTTCACACGTGAGTTCTCTTCCTGTGCATTGACTGACGGGCAGCCTTCCAGCCCAGGATGCCTTCAGGGGAGCTGGCGTGCCCGCTCCTTGAGGAAGAGACCCTGTGCTCCAGGAAGAAAGGAGGAGGCGACTTCACTGGCCAGTGCCCTCCGAGGGGGTGTCCCAGGTCTTGCCTAGGGTACAGGGGACTGGAGTTTCAGTCCATGATGCCCTTGGGTGCTTCCAAAGAAGGGATTCCTGATTCTACCTGGAGAAAGGGTGGCAGAGGTTCTAGTGGGAAGGGAGAGTAACATCCCTCGTTTCTTTGGCTCTCAGTTCCACACCCCCCAGAGGATGAGGCCCGGGCCTGGAGGGCTGTGTATGGTTCATCCCTGCTCACTGCCCGAGCTCTGCAGAGCCCCCTCATCACGGGGTCCTGCAGCCACCCTGGCCCTTCCCGTCCGGTCACTGTCCTCACACCATGGCGGATCGGCAGGCCAGTCTCCCTCGATGGGGACGGTGCCGTGGCACATCCCCGGGGGGTAGCGGGGAGGCCTGGGGGGTGGCGGCTGTGCAGCTACTCTGCCCACCCTGAGCGTCAGCAGCTGTGTGGGAGCCACACGTGAGCGAGCACAGGCAGCTATTGGTGCCGGGGGAGCCTCTCGGCAATTTTGGGAAGTGCAGCTAGAGGCTCATCCCTCTTAGCCTAAGCCGTGTCCTCATTTCCCCCCGGAGCGGGAGGGGGAGAGTGCAGGGGCGGGAGGCAGAGGGCAGCGAGAGGGGGGCGCCCAGGGCCTCTGTAGCCAGGTGTTGGCAGGCTCACTGGACCGTGACCACCGGCCTCTGGGTCTCGTGCTCTCTGTCCTTCCGGCTCACTGCCTTGATCTCTCCTTTCACGGGGCCTCCTGGTCCCCTGGGGCTTCCCAGGTGGCACAGTGGTAAAGAACCTGCCTGCCTATGCAGGAGACATAAGAGACACAGGGTCGATCCCTGGGTGTCGAAGATCCCCTGGAGGAGGGCATGGCAACCCACTCCAGTATTCCTGCCTGGAGAATCCCGTGGACAGAGGAGCCTGGCGGGCTGCAGTCCATGGGGGTGCAAAGAGTCGGACACGACTAAGCAACTTACCATGCATGCTTGCCTGGTCCCCTGGAGAAGTCACATCCCAGGCAACTTTGTCTGTGAGCCATCCGGGNCCTTTCCCGTCCGGTCACTGTCCTCACACCATGGCGGATCGGCAGGCCAGTCTCCCTCGATGGGGACGGTGCCGTGGCACATCCCCGGGGGGTAGCGGGGAGGCCTGGGGGGTGGCGGCTGTGCAGCTACTCTGCCCACCCTGAGCGTCAGCAGCTGTGTGGGAGCCACACGTGAGCGAGCACAGGCAGCTATTGGTGCCGGGGGAGCCTCTCGGCAATTTTGGGAAGTGCAGCTAGAGGCTCATCCCTCTTAGCCTAAGCCGTGTCCTCATTTCCCCCCGGAGCGGGAGGGGGAGAGTGCAGGGGCGGGAGGCAGAGGGCAGCGAGAGGGGGGCGCCCAGGGCCTCTGTAGCCAGGTGTTGGCAGGCTCACTGGACCGTGACCACCGGCCTCTGGGTCTCGTGCTCTCTGTCCTTCCGGCTCACTGCCTTGATCTCTCCTTTCACGGGGCCTCCTGGTCCCCTGGGGCTTCCCAGGTGGCACAGTGGTAAAGAACCTGCCTGCCTATGCAGGAGACATAAGAGACACAGGGTCGATCCCTGGGTGTCGAAGATCCCCTGGAGGAGGGCATGGCAACCCACTCCAGTATTCCTGCCTGGAGAATCCCGTGGACAGAGGAGCCTGGCGGGCTGCAGTCCATGGGGGTGCAAAGAGTCGGACACGACTAAGCAACTTACCATGCATGCTTGCCTGGTCCCCTGGAGAAGTCACATCCCAGGCAACTTTGTCTGTGAGCCATCCGGGACCCTCCTCACTTTCCCCATCTGTTACCCCTGCATCCCCTCTCCCTGTCCATTTCTCATTTTCTCTTCTTGTCAGGACCCAGCAAACCCTGCTGCCACATCCCGGCTCTGTGGGGGCTGGGAGCTTGGAGCCACGGGGATAGCAGTGCTCCCTCAGGGAGGGGGAAGCCCACGGGCTGCCAAGGAGGCGGACGCACGAGACACTTCTGACCCGAGGGAAATGTGGCCGTATGGACGTCACTCTCATCTCTCCCATCAGCTATTCATCATCTCCTCTCAGAGGAAGGCTGTTTGCTTTGTTCGCTATTCCCAGCACTGAATCAGTACAGACATACAGCAAGTGCCCAATCAATGCTCCTAGAGTAGAAGAAATCTGGTTGCAGATCAGAGCCCTGCAGGGAGCCTGCTGGAAATGCAGATCCCCAGGCTGTGTCCCAGGCCTCTGGTCCCAGGCCTGGCTGGGTCCAGGTCTCTGCCTGGCGGTCCCAGCACCTGGAGCACCCCCTCAGCTGTGCTGCCCTCTGCAGAGGGAAGGATGGGTCAGCCTGGGGACCAAGTTCTGAGCAGCCGCCCAGCGTGAGGACAGAGGTTCCCTGGACTGGGCGCTTCCACCCCCAGCAGCACCGTCCAGTACGACACAGGAGTGAGCGCAGGGAGCGCACAGGGTGCGGGGCTGTGGGCGCAGGCAGTTGTCTGGAAACGGCAGATTCCATGTGCAGACGGCAAAGGATGGGAAGTGTAAACAGTTCTCGTGGGAAGGAAGGATTTGTAACATGATCATACTGACGCAAATTAAAAATACACACCCTGGGCTTGGCAAGGGTTTCTTAAAACACAAAAACTACTAAATTGTAAGAGAAAATTTAATAACTTGGGCTTCTTTAAGATTAAGAGCATTTATAATTGTGTCAAAATGCAGCATTAGAAGATGGAAAGGCAATAGACTGAAGGCGTCTCCCTCTCCAGCAAAAGACTCCGCGGGGACGTAAATAGGATGGGGACAGACCCACACTGGAAGAGGGCAAGAAAGTGCTGGAGTGTGGCCCCAAGACCACGTGTGTGCGGCCAGGACCACACGTGCAGAACCCGTGCTCCACATCTGGAGTTACCTGGGATACACAAGCCAGACCACCAGACACCACGCACCACGTCAGAGGGGACGGGTTAGAACTGGAGGGGCTGCTGTTGGAGCGGGGAGTCGCGGGACACCATCTGCAGCCTATCTGGGGGGGCCTGCTTCCCGGCGACCCCTCCGCTCTCAGGAACAAGCCCAGACCTGCACCAGGAGCCGTGCAGAAGTGCTCACGGCAGCGCTGCCTGGACACCCTTGAAGGCCCGCCCCAGGTCTAGGAGCTCAGGGGCCCTTGAAACCAGCCTCCCAGACAAGAAGCCGGCGTGGGGTGGAGCACGGGAGCTGGGGAAGGCCACCTGGACCATGGGCTACGTGACCCATTTGTGTGAAATTCGGGAGAGAGACACAGCGGTGAGGGTTGAATGGAGCCCCCCACGGTGGTTTGCAAGCCGAGGTCCTAACCCCGGGGACCTGCGGATGTAACCTCGCTCGGAGTTCGTGGAGCAGCATGGGCCCTCATCCTCCACGACGGATGTCCTTCTGGAGGGGACTCTGGGGCAGAGGCATGGGGAGGGGGACACTGTGTGAGGGGGAAGCAGAGCCCGGTGGCGCCTCTGGGCCCTGAGAAGCCCCCCTCCCATCTGCCCCCAACGCCCGTCGCTGGCCGGAAGCCGCCGGAGGAAAGTAGAGGCGTGGACCAGTTGACCCTCAGAAGGAGCCACTGCTGCTGGCATCTTAGCCTGACTTTTGTCCCCCAGACCCCAGACAATCCATCCCTGCTGTTAATCCCGGGGCGCTTTGCCATGCACCCCAGGAGCCAGTCCAGCACTGTGGGGTTCTGAACCCCCTTCTAGTCCTGGGCTTCCACTCCCAACCCTCTGGCCTCAAGGAAAACCTCCCCACCACGAGGGAGGGGCCTGGAGCTGAAAGGGGCTTCCAGAGTGGGTTTTGGAAGGGGTGTGGGGTGACTGTGGGGCGCCCCCTGGGCAGTGGGGTCAGACTACAGGGGTCACTGCTCGGGGAGGCTCAGGAAATGCGGCCAGGGATGGGCAGTTAGGAAGGGTGCCAGGGGGCTGTTGGGCGTGCACATGTGTGCATGTGTGCATGGATACATGCATGTGCGTACATGTGCATGCATGTGTGTGTCCTGAGGAGGCTGAGAGGCTACAGGGAAACACAGGGAGGGCCCCTAGCTGGGAACTGGTCCCTGTCGACCCCAGGCCCCTCCTCCCTTCCCTCCCGGGTTTTTGGGAACCTTCCTTAATTAATGCCTGTAAGATGCTCTCAGATGCTGGAAGCAGCAGTAGCAGCTTTATAAATAAACACTGACTTCTGAAGGTTGACTAATGCCCGTGCCCTTGGGTGTGGGGAGAGCGTGGGACTGGGGGAGGGGCGGTGGAGGAGGTCCCCAGAGCACGAGGTGGCATCCCGGACAAGGTTAGGACTCCTCCTGGGGCTGTGTCCCTAGCAGCAAAATCAAGACTGGATCTTTATCTTCGCAAGGTCCTCTCTCTTCTTTCCCATCCGGCCTCTGGCCAGGGTCGCAAAGCGGCCTCCAGCTCCGCTCCAGGGCCTTTGGGAGAAGCAGGCAGGCCCGCGTGGCTGGCCTGGTCCACACACGACCTGGCCGCTTCTTGAGGGCGGCTGGGAAAGGCCCATGACCTGCCCAGGGACCCCTCAGAGGTAACGCCAGCAGCAAAGCCACTGGTCTTCGAGTGTCCTTCAAAGACCCCCGTCCCGGGGCAGAGGCAGAGAAGGTGGGGGCCGTGTCACAACCAGCACCCTGGTCAGCTTGGGGATGACCTTTCCTGAACTTACATCTTAACCAGAAAGCAAGGCCCTCGGAGGACACGGGGAGCAGGTGGGCGGGGCTGGACGAGGCCATGTTTGGTCCAAACCCTCACGGGATGCTGTGGCTGGGGGCCTTGGTCAGTCCCACCCAGAGATGAGCAGATGCACCAGAGCCAGGCCCGGACTCGGCCTCCTGACCCGAGGAGCCACTCACCCACAGCCCTGAGCCTCCTGGGCGACCGGCGTGTGTGCACGTGATGTGGGCAGAGACCACCCATCCAGCGAGCCCGGGACGCCCACATCTGGCCTCTGTCTGGACGGTGACCAGACCGCTCGGGCTCAGAGCAGCCTGGTTCACGTGGGGCCCCCACTGATGGACATGGGTGGAAAACAGAGGAGACTGAGGCCTCTCAGCTTGGAAAGGCTCTCTGTCTGCCGCAGACTCCCACTCCCCAGAGTCTGGGCGCTCAACCTGTCGCCGTGCTGAGGACATGCTCACTCTGCTCCCTGGGGGGAAGGGGGAGGAAGGCCCCCCAGGACCCGTGAGTTCTGCACCAAAACTCATGCACCAAGTGGCCACAGCGGCACCAGATGCTGGGCCGCTGGGCCAGGGACAGCAGAGAGCGCCCCGGGGCGTTGCTTACCGTTACCAAGTCCACCCCACAGTTTCTCACTGGGGACGCGGATGTCTAGAGCAGGGTGAGGTCTGTAGATGGTTGACAGCCCAGTGCCCCCGAGAAGTGGGTCTCCCAGGCCCTGCTCCGTCCTCCGCTGCCCAGCTCTGGGTACTCACGTCGGGCAGGGCCCCGATGGCATCCAGGCCTGGGTAGTGGGGAGAGGCGGGGGGTGGTCCCAGGCCCCCTGCCGCCCCATTTCTACAGATTATACCTTGTGCCCACTGGCAGGGCCACTTCAAAGTGGTTGCTCCTCCCTCAGGAGGACCCTGGGGACGCCGGGTGGGCAGGGGCCATGCTTGCCAGGGGCCTGCCCAGGAAACACTGCTCTGCCGCAGTGACGCCTTCACTGTCCCCGCGGCAGACACACAGGGATGGCCCTTCCGGGGCTACCGGTTAAGGGAGGATACAGGGGCTGGGAGGAGAGATCTCCTGGAATCCCCAGGCTCATCATCACAGGACACATGGAGCCTGGCCACCTGGCTGCTGGGCAGCGCCCTGGTCCTGATTGTCACCCCCACCCAGGCGTCGGATTATGTCTTCCAGGGTCTCATGTGGGCTCAGCTAGCTGGGACCTCTTTCTCCAGACCTGAGAGGTCCCGCTGCCCCCTCGCATGCCCATCCGGCGCCTGCCAACCTCGGGGAAGCCCACTTTGACTTGCCCCGGGTGGCTGCTGCAGCCTCTGGCTCACAACTGCTGGCTCCCACCCCTCTCACCATCCAGAACATTCTCTCCTCCCTCCCACAGTGCTCCCGTTAACTCCCGCAAGGGGCCGGCTGCCTGGCGCTGGAGCTGCCACCAGGGGGCCGGTCGGCTGTGCACGGCTTTCACCCTCCGCCCCCCGGCCGGAGTTTTAGGGCCAGGTTGCACGGCTTTTATTTGTGTGCTTTCCGCAAGGCTCTGTTGGGAGGCATTACTCACAACTCAGTTTGGTGAAAATCTATCTGGATACTCACGCTTGAGGTAAATATACCGAGTGTTTGTAACCACCTCTCTCACCTCACCCCGCCTACAACTGTAAGAGAGGGTGCTGAGCATCAGAAACCAGAAAACCAGGCACTCAGCACATGCTGGGGCCCCACCCCCCTGTGCAGCCGCGGAGCTGCTGAGCCTGCTGGCTGCCGGCAACACGAGGCCTTGGAGACGGCTCTGCGCACCAAGGCGGGACGTACCCGGCCTCTCGAATAGGAGGGGTGGCACAGGGCTGCATGCAGTGCGTGCGTGTGCGGGCTCAGTCGCTCAGTCGTGTCCGACTCTGTGCGACCTCATGAGCTGTAGCCCACCAGGCTCCTCTGTCCATGGGATTTTCCAGGCAAGAATACTGGAGTGGGTTGCCATTTCCTTTTCCGGGGCTCTTCCCAGACCAGGGATTGAACTCAGGTCTCCTGCATTGGCAGGCATCGGATCTTTTAATCACTGAGACACTTGGGAAGCGCTCTGAACAGAGCAGGCAGGTGGAAAGGCAGGCGGCTGCTCTGCTGGCGGGAGTGAGCAGCTGAGCTGTAGAGACGACGCTGTGCCCTCCCCCGCAAACCCCACATCCAGGGGGCTCCACGGGTCAGTTCTGGGCTCCCTCTCCTGCCTGCGTCTGGGTGACATCCACCAGACCACCTGCACACTGGTATTCAGAGGCCCGAACCTGACACGACAGCACCTGCCCTGGGGGCTACGCACCAGGGACACCGGCCTTCATGGTGGGGCCGACGTGTCCTCTGGCTGGGCTGGCCTGCGGCCGATCTTCCTGTGCAGGACACATGTCCTCCTGCCTGTCCCGGGACAGGACCCGTGGGCTGTGACCAGTGTCTGAGGGAGAGGCGGTCACCCGGTACCAGGGATGTGGCCCCTGGCCTGGAGTCCCTGCCGGCGCAGGGGGTCATGCCGAGGCGGCCCTGTGGGTGGGCGTTGCAGGGCCAGGCTCAGACGTTCCTAAGGATGCTGATGAGCGGGGAACAGCAGAGCGCAGTCTCTGCAAAGACAGTCCAGGACAGGAGATCCCTTCAGCTCCTCCTCCTCCAGCCTCACAACGAGTGCTTCCCTGGTGGCTCAGCCGGTAAAGAATCTGCCTCCAATGCAGGAGACCCGGGTTCGATCCCTGGCTTGGGAAGATCCCCTGGAGAAGGGAATGGCAACCCACTCCAGTAATCTTGAATGGAGAATCCCATTGACAGAGGAGCCTGAAGGGGTACAGTCCGTGGGGTCACAGAGTCGGACATGACTGAGTGACACTTTCTTTCTCTTCCAGCCTCGCGATGCGGGTAGGGTGGCGGCAGCAGCAGCAGCGGGGCCATGGGGATGGGGTTGCTATGCCTTGAAGGTCAGGGCTTCTCCTCTGAAGAGAAGGGGTGAGGGGAACTATCCCTCATCATCCACAGAGGGGTAGGGGAGAACAGCGCCCCTCAGGGCGGTAGGTGAGGTCACGGGAGTCCCGGCTCAACCCTTGTGGCCTCGGGAAGCAGTTCCCTGAGTCACTCCTATTTAATCCCTGTGAGGACCTGAGGGGCGCGTCTTTATATATAAATATATATATATATAAAGCTTTCACTTTATAGATGAAACAGCAGCGTCTGAGACGGGGTCTCTCATCCAGGACTTGGGGGTGAGGCCGTCTGACCAAGGCCCTGTGTTGTCCCGACAGTAGGCAGAACTGACTTGGGTCCCGTCTCCAGGGTTAAAGCCCAGAGCCCAGGGACCCATCTCACCTTCCTCCTGTGGGATTTTGTTAGCCTCAAGGGGCTGTCGGGAGCCGACGACGTGGAGGCAGGCTGTCTCCAATGGTCTCGGAATTGGGGTGAGGTGGGAAAAAGGAAACTGGGGTTATGTGTAGGTGGCCCTGCAGTCCACCTCCTGAACCCTCCAGGGAAAGGCTTTTGGATAAAGCAGCCCCCGCCCCCCAAACACAGAGGGACTCAGCTCCCCCACCTCCGAGAGCCCTTTGAAGGGGGCTCCGTGTTTGTTCTGAACAAACTGGGCCTGTCATTTCCAAAGCGATTCATTCCAGGAAAGAATGGAGAATTCGTTTTCAAACCCGATCACCGCGGTGCTGACCTAGAATGGCCCAGTGAAGCCTGTGGTGACGGCCGGACCATGCCGGGCGGGGGCGTCCTTCCAGCCACACTGCGAGGCGGTGTGCGGGGTGCAGCGTCCTCCAGCTGTCTTTGCAGTCAGTGCTCTGACTGGGCTATTTTATTTATCCAAATCAAGTAAAAAAAAAAATCCTTATTTCAGAAATCAGCCATTTGCTACAAGTATATTGGGAAATTTTTCAGTGGCTTTCATTTCCCCCAGCTGGAGAAGCGACCCTGAACACTGATCAAGGATATGCAGGCTTGTTTTAGAGGTCGGCCTGCAGTTGGGGAGAAGGCTGATTTTGCTCCAGGTTGAGTATGAGGAGTGGGGGGCCGAGGGGAGTAGTTCCTGGTGTGAGGGCAGCAGGTACACGTGTCTCCTCCTGCCCTCCTGCCCCTTAAGAACACAGAGATCCTGCACAGGCAGCGATGAGCTTCGTGTCCTGAGGGTCTGTTGTCGCGTCAGACGCTCTGAGTGTTGGAGGTGCAGAAGGACCTGTCCCTCCCTGACTCAGGGGGTGAGAGCAGGTCCCTCGACTCAGGGTGCACTTGAGGGGCCCGGGAAGTTTAGCTCCTTCCCTGGGGGGCGGGCGAGGAGGTGCCCTAAGACCCAGTCTGGCCACGCGCCTGCCCCAGGCCTGTGCTCCTGGTCCATGTCCAGGCGGCAGAAGCTGTGAGGAAACCTACTTCCCCTGCCTCTTTTCTGACCCTAAAAGGAGAGTGAGGCCTGGCTCCCGGTGTGGGCACCTGGAGATCTTTTATGGTCTGAGAACAAACAGGGCTGTAGAAATGCAAAGCTCACTTCATTTCCGATGCTCGGCAGCGACTAGGTCAACCTGGAGAGAGCCCTCCTGCCTCCTTCCGGGGGCGAGCCCCTTGGCTCTGTGAACACAAGCCCGACTGGGCCGCAGCCTTCCTGCAGAGGCCGAGAACTGGCTTCAAGATCTGTGGCCTTCCTCTTAGCTCTATTCGCTGAAGACTGCAAAGTGTTCCAACAAGAGCGGAGGCTGGCTTCTGCCGAAAAGGCTGGACAGATGCGATGTTGCTGGAAGCCTAGGATGTGTCTGGAGTCCTGGGATGACCCCCATAGAAACCAGCGGTGAATACTTTCAGCAAGCATTTCCCATCAAGGGCCCAGCAATCGGTGCCAATGGGTGTTGACAAACAGGTTGACTTTGTCTGGAAAATCGCTCCCCTTGATACTGGCGAGGCCGGTGGGGCGCATCGGTGGTTGTGGGCCTACACTGCCACCTGGTGGTTGGCATGTTCTCTGAGGCCCCGAAATAACTGCAGCTGCTGATGAAAAAGTAACCGCATTCCCGGACGGGAAGGGCCCTTTCCACGGGGAGAATACTCTTCAGAAATGGCTGAGGATGCGTAAGAAGCAAACACCGCTGAAGCGCGGCATTCACTGTGATGTGACGTGAGCAAAGGGCTTTTCCCACGGGTGCAATCCTTGGCACCCGGTGCCCTGAAGGATGGAATGAAAAAAGACGCGTGACTAAAAATGTCTGAAGCATTTTATTTCATATTATACATCCTTTTTTTTTTAAAAAAGGCAGAAACATTT
Organism: Neotragus pygmaeus; assembly: GCA_006410875.1. Classification (NCBI taxonomy): domain Eukaryota; kingdom Metazoa; phylum Chordata; class Mammalia; order Artiodactyla; family Bovidae; genus Neotragus; species Neotragus pygmaeus. The sequence continues at coordinate 8,926 of SJYV01039966.1, read as the reverse complement.
AGGGAAACATTTGACAAGAAACAGTCTTGAACTGGAGGACTTCGGACATGGGTTTTGAAATGTCTTGCTTTCATAGAGTCTTCTTCACGGCCGCTTGTGTCAAGCTGAAGAGATAAGCCTCGTAGATGATATTCAAGAAGTTGTCGTCATTCTGGAAAACAGAATCAGAGGCCCTGAGGGGGTGAGACTCAGCTGCAGAAACCAGAGGCGTAGTCTGTCTTGGGGCTGGGCTGGCACCCAGATCCTAAGCTGTTCCTCCCCACCTGTGTGCTCACGTGCCTGGTCTCTAAGCACCTGTGTGAACAGGGGGGCTGAGGCCAGGCCGTGGAGGTGGAGCTGGGGGTGCAACTGTGGGTCCTCAGCGGTCAGCTGGGGAAGCAGCAGGTGCTCGTGGCCTGCAGCTCGGGGCACCAGCCTTGGGGAAGCATAGAGTGAGGCCGGCTCCAGAGAGGCCTGGTCAGTCTGCTGCCTGCAGACACCGGGCCTCTGGAGGCTGCTCGGGGAGGACAGGACCCACTCGATCCTGCCCACCTGGCTGCGAGATCACTAGTGGCTCTGAAAGGTCCCCAAGTCACCCACAAGCAGTGGTTGTTGCTGTTTAGTTGTGTCTGACTCTTTACGAACTCATGGGCTCAAGAATACTGGAGTGGGTTGCCACCTTCTTCTCCTTGGGATCTTCCTGACCCAGGGATCAAACCTGGGTCTCCTGAATTGGCAGGCAGATTATTCACTACTGAGCCACCGCAGAGGGCGGCCTTGCTGTGGGCCAAAGCTAAGACTTCACAGCAATGTGCTTGGTGAAGCCAGAGCCGAAGCCCTGCCCTGGCCCCGTTCGCTGAGGAGGCTCTGGCCTTGGCTGGTGGGCAGCGATGAGACCTGGCTCCGTGGCACTCTGGTGATCCACCCATGGCTCACACGCCTGCTCACTCCCAGGGGCTCACGGGGGAGCAGCCAGTGCAGGTGACAGACCTGTGAAATCTAACTAGCGAGGCCTGGGGGAGGGGCCGCTGCAGCCCCGCAGTGTCTCTGCCCCTGCACCGAGAACTGTGGACAGGGTTATTAGATGGAGTAAGTGCCTGTACATTCGCATTTAAGGGGTTTTTGTCTATTGCTCACAGAAGTGTATAGATGTCATCCCCAAGTCTTCATGAACTTACCACGAGCGGCCCCTGGAAAAGGAGGGGGCTCCCCTTCCTGGGAACCAGGGAGGTGCGGGCAACTCCTGTCTGCTCCGCTTTCATGCTCAGCTGCTTCCTGACCCCTTCCCCTCCTCTCTAAAATGCGTTACCTTCAAACTAAACAGTCTGACTAGAGGAGACTTCCATTTTTGGAGCTGGACCACAGAGCAAAGAAGTGCTGGCCACTCCCTCAAGGTCACCTGACACTCAAGCAAAATGACACGAAAATTCTTTTACCCAGAGAGACTATTTACCCAAAAGACCCCTGAACGTGAGAGCTGAGCTTTCTGGGTCTGCCGGCTTTCAGGGCCTGCCCCGAGCCCTGGGGTGTGCTCTGTCTGGGCCACTCAGCCGCCTCGTGGCGGGCCTGCGAGGTGGGCAGAGGCACTGGACAGTGAGGCTCCGGCCTCTGCCCTGCTCTTCGCTGGCAGGTGCCCTCAGGCCTGTCCCTCGGCCTCAGTCTCCTGGTCTCGGAAACCCAGCCCGGCACAGCTCTGTGCAAGTGTCCTTGCTCTCGTTATTTCACAGGGACGAGTGAGCACCGGAAGTCATCCCACCCCATCTTCAAAACACGCCTCTAAACACGATCTCTAAAACACGCCTGGGCTGTCAGAGCCGCTCCTGCTGTCCCTCCCCGGGGCTCAGGGCAGCCTCTCTCCACCTCCTGCTGGTTCCCAACGCCCCCAGGCCAAGGACCCTCCCCGGGGCAGGGATGGTGCCTGCCTCTTCCTTTCCTGCACTGGAGGACTGAGTCCCTCCTCCAAGGACAGCACCCTAAGGAGCGGACTCATCCGCCTGGAAGCTCTGAGCTGCTGCATCACCCTCTGGTTCTTGGGGAGCAGGAAGTGGGCAGGACGCCCTGGCTGAGGCAGAGGAGGGGGCAGTGCTCGCCTACCTGGATGAGGTGCAGCAGGGCCTCCTGGAGCTGCGGCTTGCTCAGGGCGCTGCCGGGGGTCCCTAGGGGCTCGGGTGTCCGCAGGGGCAGGAGGAGGCCGGTGGGGGTGGCAGCGGGGTCCTGGTTTCCTGGGGGCAAGGGCGCACGGCTCCTCTCTTGAGGTGGGGCCCAGCTGGGCTGCGCAAACACCAGGGGCGACATGAGTGGAGGCGGGGTTGCGGCGGCTGGGATGCGCTGCGGCGAAAGGGCCTGGCCGGGGAGACGGAGGCGGGTGGGCAGGTGCGGGTGGCCGACGCCGGCGCACATGGAGGGCAAGGACAGGGAGGGGGACACGGCAGGCTCCAAGGCTAACCGCCCGCAGCTCTAGCGTCGGGGGAGCACAGGAGGCCGGCTGCCCCCCACCCCACCCCGGTACCATCGGCCTGGCGTCTGCTGTCATACCCCGGGCCCCTCGGCAGGAAGGCTTGTCCTCTGAGTAGCACCTCACTTCCCCGCTTCTGGTTACCACTTGACCACATCTAGGACCTGGCCTTTCCCTTGGGGCTGGCCGTCCAGGCCCCTGCCCACTGGGGCCCATCTTCCTGCTGTGAGGGAGCTGCTCTGGTCCTCACCTGGCGTGGGCAGGACGGGCAGGGTCACAGGGTCACATCCTCACCCCCACCTCCTGATTCTCTGCACTCGGGCCCGGGGGGACAGCGCCCTGGGGACTCTTCCTGCAGGCCCTGCAAGTGATCTGTCTGTCTGGGCAGGTCAGTCTGCCTTTCTTGGCTACCAGATCTAAAACCAAGTTTTCCATAGTGTCTCCTGGCCCCTCGGGAGCTGCTGTGACCTCAGTCACCCTCCCGGCGCCGTCCTGGGCAGAAAGCAGGCGGAGGGGGCGGGTGGTTTGTGTAACTGTCCCCGGGCGTTGTTTGAAGCAGAGGTGGCTCCACGGGCGGCTAGTAGAGCACTGGCTCTGTGGCCGGTGAGCAGGGAAGGGGGCGTGCCCATGAGGGTGACCGCTAACCATTAACTCCAGCTTCCTAATGCCCGGTCTGAATCCTTGCGAACAAGCAGAGAAAGGGGGCACGGTTGCGTTCGGGTGAGGATGAGGGCGGGGAGCAGCCTCTGTCTCAGGCCAGCAGGTGCTCACAGGTGAGATCTCCATCAACAGCCCACAGGAGCACTTTGACCCAAAGTCTGACAAACATGAAGACTGTGCTCCATGCCTGCAGCCTTGGTTCCTAAAAGCAAACAATTCTGGGGCCCTGCTGTAAGCCGCTTGCCGAAACAGGACAGAAGGAGCAACGGGGACACATAATACATAGGAAGAACTTCCTAAACTTGAGCCTTGAGGCACTGTCAATGAATCTGTACCAACCCAAATGGAGAAACGTGCCTCAGATCTCCAGATGCTGCCTGCGCGTGAGCAGTGAGGAAATGGACAAGCTCTCAGTTTTGTCACTGTCCTGAGTTATTAGTGACCACAGAGAACCAGCTTCCCCGGAGGACGAGGCACTTCTAAGAATGACATTTCCTTTCTGGCAGTCAGTGTGCATGTCGTCGGGGCGGGGGCAGGGGCAGCTTCTGGCTTCTCCTGACTCTCATTAAGCTATCCCTGCAGAGATGGGCAGGGAGGCTGTGCCTTCCAGGGTCGGTGACCCGCCTTTCCGCTGACCTCAAGAGCCCACGGGCTGCGGCATCCACAGGGACAGGGCGCCAGGCTCACCTCCACGCAGCACGCGCAGAGGAGCCTGGCCCGCAGCCAGTGCCTGAAAGCACGCACTGCATCGTGAATACACAGCAGTTTCCTGCGGGCGACATAACCAGTGGGGACCCGAGGTCTTACATCCTGGAACAATTTCAGACCCTAAGTTTCCAACCACAAAGGCCTAGGGTTTTCTTGTATCCATGTCACGCGTGGAAACAAGAAGTCTTCTTTCTAGGAATGATGCATGTTTGAAAGGAGGGATCCCAGACTACTGGGCAGAGAGCAGACCCCTTCCTGGCAGGAGGTGGAGGTGGAGGCGGACGCGGTGTCCTGCACTGACCCCATCCAGTGGTCCCCAGAAGGAGGACACTTACCTGAAGGAGGGGAGCTGGCTGCTCAGTGCTGGGGGGCGGGTCCCTCCAGGGCTCCAGGGGGTTCCGCGCTCGGGTGCTCGGGGTGGCTGTGGGGAACTTGGCCGCCAGGGCTGGGCGGCCGGGCGCTGGCAGCTGCTGTTCCTGCTGTACCGCCTGGAGTCTCCGCAGCAGCTCCCGTGGGGAGACCTCGCCTGGCCCCACTGGCTGATGGCCGGGGCCAGGGCCGGGGGGTGTTGGTCTGGGGAGGGCCCAGGGCCCTGGAGTCTGGGGCAGCAGGGCACTGCTGAGACGGGTAGGCTGGGCCGGGGCTGCGGGGGTGGTGGCGGAGCTGGCAGGTGCTGGCGCCCCGGGCACACACCTGTTCTCGGCCCCGGGGATGCTCTGCACCTGGAGGGGATTCTGAGTCCCAGGGGCTGTGAGTGCGTGGCTGTGGGGAGACTCTGTCTGGGCGGGCCCAGCGCAGGCCACCCTGAGGGCGTCTGTGCAGGGCCGGCTTTCAGGCAGCTCTGCCAGCGGCTGTAGGTCCACGCTCCTGACCATGAGCTTTTGAATGGCAGGGCAGAGCTGCCTGTCAACGGGGGGCGAGGGTCTCCGGGGCTCCTCATAGGATAGGGATCGGACGACCCCCTGCCGCACTGGGAGCTTCTCTGGCTGCTGCTGCTGCAGGGGGAGGGTCTGGGGAGGCCCTGTAGCCTCCAGACATGGGGCTTTGTCCTGCTTCCCGAAGAGCGCCGTCAAGGACAGGTGCTGGGGTTCCGGGTCTGAGGTCTGGAACAAACAAACACGTCTGAGAGCGTGTCCATGTGTGATCTGGTTATGTGTGATGGGGGGAATGAAACCTAACTTACCCACCCAACGACTTCTATCTACAGGGGTCGATTAGAGGATAGAAAAGCCTAGTGATCATAAACTTTACACATCTGGGACTGTCTTTCTAACATCAAATTTTGTCACAGGCTTCTCCCTCCCATCCCAAGACAGCTGTCATATTTCAGTATCTGTTGAATTTTTTTTTTTGGGCCGAGCCACATGTGGGATCTAGTTCCCTAAAGAGGGATGGAACTCGGGCCCCTTGCAGGTGGAAGCCTGGAGCCCTAAAGGTTGGACCACTGTGGAAGTCCCTCACTCCGCTGACTGATGAGCAGTCAGAAGCCTGCTGGGCCTGGGAACGACTGTGTGCAAAATCACAGACACTGACTGATGGAGGACCATCTCCTCAACAGGAAGTATACCTCCCCCTGCAAAGTACCTGGAGTCACCGAGCAAACACAGAAACACAAGGGTTTCAGAATTCCTGATAGTTTTCCACAGAATGATAGAAACTAAGGGCTGGGAGTTCTAAGTCATCACTCTCTCTAACTTGATCCGAATACACAGCAGTAGCTCTAACAGCCCGTCAGAGGCGTAAATGCCCCTGTGGCTGGCGACAGGCTTCCTTCCTGCCTGTGCCCTGGTGCTTCTTGCGGCTGCTGCTCCCTGCGGTGGGGCTAGGAGAACACACATGTACCCTAAAGACACATATTCCAGTTTCTCTTGTAAACAATTTCCACGAAAAGCAAACTTATAATAAGAACTAAAAAATAATTAGAAAAGACATTTTTTAAAAAAAAGATTCAATGCAAGACTTGCATGAGACAGTCTTTATGCCTTTTGGCTCCATGTTCATCTTTAAAGTTGATTTAAACCAACAATTCCCTTATAAAAACTTTTTTGAGGAATAACCGTAGATACTGGTTATACCCACACTCAGTGATGGAACTCGCAGATTAGCCCTTCTGCTGACGCTGGGGTATTCTGAAAAATATATATACTCATACAAAAACTGATGTCATGTTTCCTGTTTGTATCTTAGGTGCAAATACAGTGACAGGTCATGGGGTCTAAAGGGGGAACTTGACACCAGTCCTTAGCCCAGGAGTCCCAGTCACACAGGGCACGTGGCCCCGGACTGGCCGCCAAGGGGAGGGCTGCATCTGGTCAGCGGCCGACTGTAGAAGGATATGGCCCAACGGGTAACAGTCTCGTTGGCTCCAATGTGGAATTCGGCTGCTGGCTTTTTGGAACACATTAACCTCTAAGGAATCAAGTTCACAGAGTAAGGAAAAGGCCAAACGTCAAAACGGCAATCCTTTGTAGGAAGAGCAAATTATACATAGTGACAAAACCTCCACTTTGAAATCTCTCTTTCCTGGATCAACTCTAGGGCACCTCCACAGCACAGCCCCCCTCCTGCTCGCCCCTGACCAGCCTCAGGGCCAAAGTCCCTCAGGAATCACTGGGACTGGGTGGAGAGCAAGGGCCATGCACCTGGCCGGGTCGAGGGCCCCGCTGCTGCCGGCTCCCACTGGGTTTCACTGGAATCGGCTTGATGAGGTTGGGGTTGTCGTGGATGGCGGATGAGCTGCTGATCTGCTTGGGCTCGGAGCAGGTTTTACACTGAAATGGAAAAAAAGAACCACATTTTTGGTGTAAAAGAAACTGTAATCTCTTAAGAAGAACGCACCTTCATGCTCTTTATCGTATCTGTGTGCTCCGTTGCTAAGTTGTATCTGGCTCTTGGCGACACCACCGATGGTAGCCTGCCAGGCTCCTCTGTTCATGGAGTTTTCCAGGCAAGAACACTGGAGTGGGTAGCCATTTACTATTCCAGGGGATCTTCCTGACCCAGGGTTCGAACCCAAGGTCTCTTATATCTCCTGCATCGGTAGGTGGGTCCTCTACCACTAGTGCTACCTGGGAAGCCCAAGCTATGTTTGAGTCTAAACCAAATTCAGATTGAGTGTGTCTCAGTGGCACAATTCAGCGGTACTCCATCAGCCTGCAGGATCCGGAGGCCCTGAGACCCCTGGAGGTGTGACAGTCTGCGTGTCTGCCTGAGAAGCAGCAGCTTTAACAGTCTCTGGCTCTCCCACCGTAATCAGCAGTACAAAGGCTCCCCTGGCGCCTCGTCTGGGTCGGGGGGGGGGGG
>SJYV01039964.1:0-11171 GCA_006410875.1 Neotragus pygmaeus | reverse complement strand
TTCGATCTGTACTGCCAAATCCACCTGTCCAGATGCCATTAGAGGAGTTAATAGACATGTAAGGTAAAAGAAGTAGTTGGGCAATTTTGTCCCCCTTGTTTGAACTGCCATAGTAGCTGAGATGACATCATAATTTGAATGATAACTGCCTTATCATCTGAATCAATTATTCCAGGGTGAACAGTAATTCCTTTAGAAGTCAAACTAGATCAGCTAGGTAAAAGGCAGAAGGTTTGTGGGGGTAGAAAGAGAATCCACCTCATTAGTTTAAGTGGGACCTTATATACTTCTCAACTAGCTGCTGAGAACAGATAAAAAGAATACCTCAACGTTGTAAGAGGTCTATTAGGCCCTTTCCCAAGACATACATCCTGAGATAACTTTGGTACAAGATTAGCCAGGGACAACAGGTTCCAGACAATGTTTCTATGCAAGATATACTGTTGCTGTGTAAGCAGGGGTACAAGTCTTGAGATATAGGTTCTCAAGCAAGATTTGGCACAATTATAATCATTACTATCATAGAGCCTAAGAAAAGCATTTCCATGAGTAAAACATTGGGCTGTGTAATCATTAGTTCTGGACCTAAAGAAAGGTCAGTTCTCTGGCAAGATACGTTGTTGCACAAGGCTTAAGGAAAGCATGAGTGAGAATGTTTGCCTCCTCCTTACAGGGCCTTGGACTGCCTGCCTAAGCATTAACTCTTTCATTTCCTCCTGCTTTTAGGAGAATATTGTTGCCAGGGAAAGGGGTGGAGAGATCGTTCTGTAACTTCTTCCTGCTGGGAAGGAGTGTAGATCCTAAATTGTTGAGGCAACATATTCTCCTTATCCTCATATTGAGGGTCTCTGATCCAGTGGCCTGAGTAATAACTAGAGGAGGCAGTGGAAACTGCAGGAGCATGAACAATCACTTGTAACTTAAATGCCTAAGCCACTTAAATACAAAGTTCATTATATAGTTACAGATATAAAAGCAAACAGCAAGAACCAGATGACTAAAATTATTCCAGTCAAGATAGTTTTCCACCAAGGAGGGCTTTGTATTTGAGCTTCTATAGCATCACATTTTCCTACGGGTTAACATTTCAAAAGTAATTTGGTTTTGGGGAGTACCAGCTCAAGCATTAGAATTGGCACGGTCTCTGAAGCCACATTGTCCACTGAAGATATTCTCGTGGTTTAAGATGAGCCCTTATCAAAAGTCACCAATCATAAAGTTACAAAATTTCCAGTGGAAGATGCCATAGCGTTTAAAAGTTCTGTAGTAAAACGCAAACGAGGACGTACATATTTACAGCTTTTTTCATTTGTTGCATGTGAGAAAAATCAACGCCTTCCTGTTGAGGTATTATTTGCCCTTGGGCGTTTGTATTTCTCAAAAACAGTGATTCGAGACTGCAAAGCTAGTAACTCAGAAAGTCTTCATCATGAAGGAGAATGAGTCGGATAGTATTTTTTCATAAATACAAGTGCATNATGCCTTCCTGTTGAGGTACTATTTGCCCTTGGGCGTTTGTATTTCTCAAAAATAGTGATTCGAGACTGCAAAGCTAGTAACTCAGAAAGTCTTCATCATGAAGGAGAATGAGTTGGATAGTATTTTTTCATAAATACAAGTGCATTCGAAAGGCTTATCATTGTCATCAAGAAAAGTATTGTCAGCCTTAGTGTCAAAAAGCACCTCAGAAGAATTATCGTCAGGGTCATCTTGTTCTTGAATTGAGGGGACTTTCTGTTTTTTGCCCATTGCAAGAGGAGGAAGAGGAGAACTTGGGGCAGAGCTGGTGGGAAAACTCTGAAATATTTTATGTTGTTCTAATTGAGGCTTTTGTAAAGTTTCATCATCTAATTCATATTCATGTAATAAGTGTTCCACCTGTTGTTGAATATTGGGGAGGGGAGGGGCTAGAATTACCTTGAAATGGCAGAATCACAGCTTTATTAATAAGACCCCATAAGGGCCAGAAGTCTTTCGGAATAGTTTTTCCCATCTTGAGGCTGGTTTAAGATTCTCTTTAATCTGGTTCCAAATTTCTAAATTGAAACTGCCTTCATCAGGAAACCAGGGATTATGTTCAACCACTGTTTGGAGATAAGCCTCTATTCGCTGACATGAAACTGAAATTCCTTGAACTTACACAAAGGAAGAAAATGCAACAAATTGGATCCCTTAAAGTTGAACGTCCCTTGACACTTATCCAGAGCAGAGTTTACTAGATTCCTGTCAGCGAATGTTTAACAGGAGGTTTCCTATGTGTTGTTTCTCATAAATCCTCGGTTCCTTATCAGTTTCTGTTGTCAGAAACCAGTGGAACAGCACGCTGCTCCCAGGACTGAGGTCATAAGATGAGAGAGACTTGAATCTCCTTCAGTAAACATTCTCCTTATGACAAAACTGCTTAGTCTCAATCCTCTTTCTTAAGATATGGATTGTCTCCTGACCTTGTGACCATTATCAATCCCTTGTTCCCTTAGTAATGGTTGCTGTACGTTTGGTTTTCTGATCTTTATCATCATCGAAAGAAATTTCTTGTACAACAGTCTATATGTATTTACAGAAATATTAAAGCACCTTTGCACCATCAGAGCTTGGGTCTCCATGCCTTTCTTTCTTTCTCTCTCTCTTTTTCTCTCTTCCACTTTCTTATCATCAACTCTGGACTGCCATATTCTGGTCCATTAAAGGACCCAAAGTGGCGTCTGAACAGGGACTCTGGTATACGTGGCATTTCAGACAGAGGGACTCAGGGCCTATTGAGGTTGGGACCTATTGAGGTCGGTAAATACTAAGACACGGGTCAAATGGCTGGAAAGCCCCATCTTTTCTCTACTTTATTTTACCATTTGTTTAAACCTCAGGGACTTTTGGTTTCGTGCCAATGAATAGAGGCTTGCTTTCAAACAGTGGTTAAATGAAATCCTTGGTCCCCTAATAAAGGTCGTTTTGATTTAGAAATTTGGCACCAGGTCAAAGAAAATGCTGAACGAGTCACCAGGCAGGAAAAAATATTCCAGTTGATTTCTGACCCCTATGGGCTCCCATTAAAGCTGTAATTCTGCCATTTCAAGATAAATTCTAGCCCTCCCAATAGTCGACAACAGACAGAACACTTATTGCATGAATATCAAGTAGATGATAAAACTTTACAAAAGGCCCAAGTAGAATGTAAAATATTTCTAAATTTTCCTGCTAGCCCTGCCAGGCAGCTTCAAATGCTCCTCCTCTGCCAGCAGGCACAAATCCAGAAGTCTCTCCTTTATTAGAACCTAATGATTCTGACAACGACTCTCCTAAGATTTCTTTTTTTTTTTTTTTTTTACATTTTTAAAGAATACCTTTATGGTATATGAATTACATAATTAAAACAGAAAAATTCAGAGCTGTATGTATGAGCTGAAAGAAATTCAGTTGTATTTTTATGCAATGACAAATCATAAAATAGAAAATATTTTTCTACTTAAAACAGCGATGTTTTTTAACGGTTCTTCAGACTGCCCTCCTGCAAGCTCCTGCTTTGAGCTTGCCCACAGCGTCAGAATTTAATTTGTTTGTCACTGAAAGAAAAGGTGTGGCCTTGGGAGTTTTGCCACAACCCAGAGGGCATCACCAGCAACCTGTTGCTTATCTAAGTGGAGAATTGGATGTAACTTCACGTGGGTGGCCCCACTGCCTAAGAGTAATTGGGACAGCAGCTTTATTAGCACCTGAAGATTTAAAAATAATTAATCGAAATCTTACTGTACTAACTTTTCATGATGTGAGTGGAATATTAAATTCTAAGGTTAATATTTGGATGACAGACAGTAGGCTTCTTAAATATCAGTCATTGTTGTTAGAAGGACCAGTAACTAAGCTTAAAGTCTGTGGACATTTAAATCCTGCCACTTTCCTTCCTGAGAAGGAAAATGAAACAGCTGATCACGATTGTTCCCAATTTCTAACTTTAAACTAGGCAGCTTGGGAGGATCTAATGGATACCCCAATAGACAATGCTGACATGGAAATATTTACAGATGGCAGTTCCTTTTTTCGGAATGGAAAGCATAAAGCAGGTTACACCGTGGTGACTGCTGAAAGGTTTTAGAAGCAAAATCTCTCCCCCAGGAAACCAGTGCTCAGCGAAGCTTGTGGCTCTGACCCGAGCTCTAGAGTTAACAAAGGGCAGCGAGTAAATATCTACATGGATTCTAAGTATGCCTTTTTGACTTTACATGATCATGCTGCAATGTGCAAAGACAGTTTAAAACAGCAACAGGAGAATCTATTAACCATTTCAGAGAGATTGAGAGACTTTTAACTGCTATATATTGTCCTAAAGAAGTAGCTGTTATGCATTGCAAAGGGCACAGCAGGCATGGGAGTAAAGCAGCTGAAGGTAATCAGCTGGCTGACTGTCAAGCCAGACAAGCTGCACTTAAAGAAATCCCTTCACTACAGACACCCTTGATCTGGACAGGTCCTGTAGAACAGGAAAAACCAGAATACACTGAGCAAGAATTAGAAAGATATAAGAGGAACTAAGATTACGGATAAAGGATGGTTACAGTCCAAGGATGGAAGACTAATAATTTCTGAAAATGCTGAATGGAAAATTCTTAAGGGTTTACAGCAGAGTTTTCATTTGGGTGTAGACAGTACTTACCGGATGGCATCTCGTTTGTTTGAAGGTAAAAATGTAATGAAAACTTTAAAGAACATTATCAAAAGGTGTGAGGTTTGTCAGAAAAATAACCCAAAGACTGAAAAGCTAACAAAATCTGGATTACAATGAAGTGGAAAGTATCCTGGAGAAGACTGGGAAATTGATTTTACTCATATGCCAAAAGCTAATGGGTACTCTTGCTTACAAGTTGGGTGGATATTTTTACTGGATGGAACTTTGCGTGGTTCACCAACGACCTTTCATGCTCTTCTGAACAAAAAGTCCTTGGCACAGGCTCATATTTGCAAAAAAAATCAGCACTTACTCACTCTCCTCTGCGACAGAGGCTCTCTGAATTACAGGCTTTGCTATGACAAGTTTATGACGCCAATGCTTTCTCCATCTTTCCAGTTTTAAGAAATCCTGATGCTTAAGGGCACATAATACCTCAATATGACGGTATTAATCTTTTTTTACATGCAACAAATGAAAAAGGCTGTAACTATGTATGGTCCACATTTGCCTGTTACTAAAGAGCTTCTAAATGTTGTGGCATCTTCTATTGGAAATTGTATTCCCTATGATCGGCAAACTTTAATAAAAGCTCTCCCTAAACCAGGAGAATATCTTCAATGGACAATGTGGTTTCATGATATAGCCAGAGATCATGCTAACAAGAATGCTCAAGCTGGCACTCCCCCAAACCAAATTACTTTTGAAATGTTAACTAGTGCCAGAGAATTTGATATCATAGAAGCTCAAATACAATGCCCTCCCTTATTGCATGAACAATGGAAAACAGTGGTCCTTGAAGCTNCCAGGAGAATATCTTCAATGGACAATGTGGTTTCATGATATAGCCAGAGATCATGCTAACAAGAATGCTCAAGCTGGCACTCCCCCAAACCAAATTACTTTTGAAATGTTAACTAGTGCCAGAGAATTTGATATCATAGAAGCTCAAATACAATGCCCTCCCTTATTGCATGAACAATGGAAAACAGTGGTCCTTGAAGCTTGAGGTCGTATTACTCCTCAAAGAGAGCCTACAGGTAGCTACACTAAAACATTACAAGGATCTAATCAACGTTATGCTGGTTTTTTAGCTCGATTAGAAACTGTATTTCCCGTACTGTAATCAGAGAAGAAGCCAAAAAACAGCTAGAGAAATTACTGGCTTATGAGAATGTGAATCAGGAATGTCAAAGAGCTATCGTTCCAATTCGTGAGACTGGGACTATTATTAATTATTTGAAGGCTTGTCACAATCTAGAATCAGAAACTCAAAAGATGCAAATGCTAGCGAAGACAATGGCTGCTGTCTTCTAGAAAGGAAAATGAAGGATGTTTTACATGTGGAGATAAAAACCATTTAGAAAGGGACTGCCCTATGAAGGCTAATAAAAAACTTNCAAAGGTCCGTCTAGTCAAGGCTATGGTTTTTCCAGCGGTCGTGTATGGATGTGAGAGTTGGACTGTGAAGAAAGCTGAGCGCCAAAGAATTGATGCTTTTGAACTGTGGTGTGGAGAAGACTCTTGAGAGTCCCTTGGACTGTAAGGTGATCCAACCAGACCATCCTAAAGGAGACCAGTCCTGGGTGTTCATTGGAAGGACTGATGCTGAGGCTGAAACTCCAATACTTTGGCCACCTGATGTGAAGAAGTGACTCATTGGAAAAGACCCTGATGCTGGGAAAGATTGAAGGCAGGAGGAGAAGGGGACAACAGAGGATGAGATGGTTGGATGGCATCACCGACTCGATGGACATGGGTTTGGGTGGATTCTGGGAGATGGTGATGGACAGAGAGGCCTGGCGTGCTGCGGTTCATGGGGTTGCAAGGAGTTGGACACGACTGAGTGACTGAACTGGACTGAATGCCTTTTCAATAAAGCCTTAAAGATGAGAAGCCCCATTTCCTGAGTAGAGCAGAGAGCGGTTATTTTACACTTCATCTAATTGATTAGGATGACTCCTCTAAATTAACCAGGCCTTGCAGAGCCGAGGGCCGGGTAGAGAGCCAAGCAGACGGAGTGGCTCGCCCAGGGGGTGGGGGGGCGACGGTGGCAGGGGACGGGGATGGGAGGCTCCTTGGACCCCCGCAGTGCGGGCTGTGGTCCATCGCCTAGATCCTGCACTCCTTCCCTCGGCCCAACCGCCCCCATACTCCAGCCTCCTGCCAACCTGGCGACGTATGTCAGCCGCTGGCTCCTAACAGCCTCTGTCCTCCCTGGACCCCTGCAGCCTGTGACTAGGGCCTCTGTCTTGGGGTAGGCAAGGGTCAAGGGCAACCTGCGTGGCAAGTGGGTGAAATGTTTGGTCTCCACTAATCGTCCAGTCTGCTCCAAGAGGAAAACAATGATTTATGATCCCATTTTACAGCTGGAGAAACTGAAGCCTGCTGGGCGGTGCTGGGGCCTCAGGCTGGCTTTGTTAACTCTGGAGCCCAAGCATGTTCGCTGCCCTGTGGGGCTGGGAAAGGCACCCCCCAAGCCCCGGTGCCGTGCATGCTGCACCCCGCAGTGTTTGAACATTCCACCAGGTGGACTCGGTCAGGAGGAGCCGGTGCACCCACCATCTCTCCTGGGGCAAGCCTTCCCCACCTGTGAGGCCTGGAGGGGTCCACTCACCCTATAAAGACTCGAGTGTGTCTCTCACAGAGCGCCCCTCCCTTTTCTGAGGGCAGATGTCAGCGGTAATGAGAGCTTGTGCCTTCGAGAGCTGGATGTGCAATTCTGTCCGAGGCACGTGTGTTGACACCTGTCACAGAGGCCTGCCCCAGCCTCTCTTGAGCCGGGTTCAGATGCCACCTCCCCCTTGAGGACTCTGTGCTCTCTGGCCTCTCCTTCAGCTCCCCTGGAGCATCTCTCAACTGTAAACTCGGTTGCCAGGACGTCCCTTCACTATGCCCTTCGCTGCTGAGTCTTACTTGCCTCGGATTCCCCAGATCTGCCGCCTGGTAGACACCCGGCAAATGGTTGTTAGAGGAAGCAGTGGGCAGATTAAGGCATGAATTAGCAAGTGGGTGAGAAAGGAATGAAAGCCTGTGAGTGGATCCCCTTCGTGGGTTGGGAGGAGGCATCCCTAGGCATCGTGCCCTCCCTTCGCTCCTGGACCTCACTGCTCAGCTCCCAGACACCTTCTGGCCCTGCAGGCTATGAGGATGGACAGATACTTCCTCTGTACCCAGGCCCAGAAAGGAAGTGCCCGTGTCCTACACAGGTGAGAGCAGGCCTGGGCAGGCCAGGGTCTGGAGTTCCTCCCAAGGTGGGCACCCTCCTGGGCAGTGCAAGGTGGGTGTGTGTCTGGCAGCTTGCTTTCAGGGGGCCCTCAGGGCTCAAAGGCAATGATTCTGTCTTTCTGATCTTCTCCACCGATGGGCCATGGCTTGTCCCCGGCGGGTGCAGGCCCCAGACACAGCAGCCGTGAAGGTCCTCTTTCCCTTGGGTCTCCTGCCTGTGTCTCTGCTCCTCTTCTCTCTGGGCCAGGAGGACTGGAGAGTGAGGCAGGGTGTCCATGGGGTCAAGGCTGCAGCCAGAGTCCCCCTGCATGGATCAGAGACCGGGTCCCCAGACCAGAGCGGCTGGAGCCTGGTTGTCCGTTACAGGGGAGGGCAGGGGACAGGAGAAGCCAGGCTGGCTGGACGGAGACGGGAGAGATGGGCTCAGGGCCAGTGTCCCCGGCTCCAGGGGCAGTGTTCTCCCAGTGTAGTTCATGGCCCTTGTTTATGGCCTGCCCAGTCCCATTTTCCAAATTGGAGATGACTGTGGCTGTTCTGACTTTTCTTCCCACGCAAGGCCCTGTCTCTGTCTCCTTGCATTTGCTAAGCCCTTTGGCCAAACGTCTGCTTGCCCAGAGGAACTGTCTCCAGGGCTTTCTTGGAGACAGCTCCCAAAGTGACACGTCAAGTTGTCGGGAGGCAAAACTTTCATTCTATAGATCTGGCTTCAGAGGAGGGGGCCCTGTGACTTTAACTGACAAGGGGACAGATGAACAAGAGAAAAGATTCACATAAAAATGTGAGCACAAAAGAAGTGGCTCAATAACTGGAGACAGGTACACCTAGCGGTAGGGGGAGGGGAGGGACAGAAAGAAAAAACGAGTTTATTTAGGGAAGACCTACAGGCTTTAAGAGCTAAGACAGCTTGATGTCTTACCAGTTTGTTTATACAAGTGGTCCTGTGTCTTCTCCTGGAGGGAATCCCCACCATCCCAGGGAGGAGATTTATGGCAGCTCCCCTTCCAGAAGCGTCTGTCTTTAGTCTGATGATGGAAACTCCGGAAAGTCTTCTTTCTGTTTATTTATCTATTTCATTCATCAGTAAACAGTCAGCCTTTTATGCCCTGGCTACTGGATTCTTTTTATAATTCCTCAGGTTGGAGCCCCCTTTTTAGGTATGGTTATACACACGTGGGCTTTGCAGGTGGCATGGTGGTAAAGAATCCATCTGCCAACATAGGAGACGGGGTTTTGATTCCCAGATCGGGAAGATCCACTGGAGAAGGAAATGGCAACCCACTCCAATACTCTTCCCTGGAGAATCCCATGGACAGAGGAGCCTGGAGGGCTAATAGTCCATGGGGTCGCCAGTCGGACATGACTGAGTGACTACTCACGCACATACAGACACGTGGGACAAGAGGGGAAGACGTATTGGATTAACTACTGGTTCCAGAACTGCTATTAGGAAAGGGACTGTCTTTGTTCCCAAGAATGCCCTCATATGCCCTGTTGAGGCCTAGGTGTCCTTGGCACCAACTCAACAGAGAAGATGGAAAGATGCTCTGTATGAGACAAGTCTTCATTCTGTGGCAGAGACAGTAGAAGATGAGAAAGCGAGCATGGTGGCGGGTGAGGGGGCCAGAGCATGGTTGGGGAAGACCAAGGTCCTCCCAGCAGAGGACATTCTGAGACTGGCAGGGCCTGCTGCTACTTGGAGGCTTGTCAGCATGAGAACAAAAAAGAAAGGCCCTGCTCAGTCGTGTCTGACTCTTTGCCACCCCACGGACTGTAGCCTGCCAGGTTCCTCTGTCCATGGGATTCTCCAGGCGAGAATGCTGGAGAGGGTTGCCATTCCCTTCTCAGGGGATCTTCCAGGTCCAGGGATTGAACCTGCGTCTTCTGCATTGCAGGTGGATCCTTGACCACTGAGCCACCAGGGAACAAATGCCCTTTCCAGGGTCCTCTTGAAGACCATTGGCTCCTGAAGGTTGTGTAAATAAACTGGAAGTTCGGGTTCCCTGAGCTGCGTTTCACACCTGGATCCCTGAGGTGTGGAAGCAGGATCCTGGAGGCCCCAGAGGGTCTGAAGTCTTGAAGTGAATTTGACTTCAGGACCAAAGAGAGATGGGAGTCGGGTTTTCCCAGCTCCTGAGGGCCCTAGTGGCCTTGGCTGACACCCAGTTCACCGAGCTTGGGTCCTGCCCCCTCCCCACTGAGGGTAATCCAAAGTGAGTAAACCCAAGGGAGCAGCTTCAGTCCCACCTTGCAGGCGGCCTGCCCAGCGCTCTCCCATTGGACAGGGGGACCCACCTACTCCTCATGCCACTAAGGCCCCTCAGGAGAGCGCCCTGCGTGTCCCAGGCTCAAATGAATTCCATTCCTAGAAGGAATTTGTCCTGGAGGGATGGTGTGAGGATGCAATCAGGAAAGGTTAATTTTGAATTCATACTGGATCTGCTTCTGAGACTTTAACCCTCATCTTTTTTTTCTTTCTTTTAAAAATTAATTTATTTATTATAATTGGAAGCTGCTGATGCTGCTGCATCGTGTCAGTCATGTCTGACTCTGTGTGACCCCATAGACAGCAGCCTACCAGGCTCCCCTGTCCCTAGGATTCTCCAGGCAAGAACACTGGAGTGGGTTGCCATTTCCTTCTCCAATGCATGAAAGTGGAAAGTGAAAAGTGAAAGTGAAGTCACTCAGTCGTGTCCGACTCTTAGTGACCCCATGGACTGTAACCTACCAGGCTCCTCCATCCATGGGATTCTCCAGACAAGAGTACTGGAGTGGGGTGCCATTGCTTTCTCCATAGGCTGAGGCTGATTTGCTCAGTCGTGTCCGACTCTTTGCGACCCCATAGACTGTAGCGTACCAGGTTCCTCTGTCAGTACTGGAGTGGATTGTCATTTCCTTCTCCAGGGGATCTTCCCAACCCAGGGCTCAAACCCAGGTCTCCCGCATTGTAGACAGATGCTTTACTGTCTGAGCCACCAAGGAAGTCTCAAGTCTCAAGCCTTCTCCATAACTGGAAGCTAATTCCCTTTCAATATTGTGGTGGTTTTGCCACACACTGACATGACTCAGCCATGGGTGTCCATGTGTCCCCCATCCTGAATCCCCCTCTCCCCTCCCTCCCCATCCCATCCCTCTGGGTTGTCCCAGTGCACCGGGTGCCCCGTCTCATGCATCGAACCTGGACTGGTGGTCTATTTCACATATGGTAATATACATGTTTCAATGCTATTCTCTCAAATCATCCCATCCTCACCTTCTCCCACAGAGTTCAAAAGTCTGTTCTTTATAT
>SJYV01039961.1:0-10767 GCA_006410875.1 Neotragus pygmaeus | reverse complement strand
AATAATGAACATTTATAACAAATAAATGTTTCTTAACATATAACACTACTTTGATACAATGAACATACTTTGAAAAGTAAGAAGTGTTTATGAGAGTCTTTATCACTATTGAGAACAGAAGTGGAATACTTAAAGGGGACTGTGGTGTCTTCTGGGGAAGGATGTACAGAGAGCGGGAACGTAGGGGCCAAGTAGGGAGTTCTGATTTTGAGCAGTGCTAGCCCAGCCTGCTTTACATCAGTATCCATGAGGTTGAATGAGGTTGACACAGCTCTGCCAGGACCTTCTGAACAATTGTGCAACATGTGGTGGGATGGAGCATCTCCCATAAGACACGCCCAGGTTTCAGAGTCACAGCCCTGCAGTGGGCCCTGGGGGATCCTCTCCATTTCTCCTCCTGTGCCTGCTCCCTCCTGTCTTCAGCGCCTTCCCTTCCCAGTCTAGGCCACATGGGGCAGCACTTCCACCTGTTCTTTTTTATCCTTCCCAGCGTCCCCTTTAGTAAAACCCCATCTCTGTCCAGCCAGGCTGGGAAACAGAGGGGGAGGACCTCTGCTGGGGACTGATGACCCTCAGACAACCCCAATCCTTCTCGCTTATTTCATGGAGAAAATGGGGAAGCATGGAGCAGAAATCCCCTCCAAATCCCGATTCTTCTCACAGCCCACAAACCTGCCTAGTTCCATCTCTGCCAACCTCCTTCCTGACCACTGGAGTGGGAAAAGGGTTCGCCCTATAAGGCTAACACTAACACTTCCTCTGGTTTCTGCATCTGATCCTCTTTCCCTGTGTTCATACACTTCCCTTCATCCATCACCCCCCTCTCTCCTGGATCTTCAGCCTCTGTCTCTCTCAACATACTCATTCTCCCACTGTTATTTACTAAAATCACTTTGTTTGACCTCCTAACCCTCTCTCCTTCCCTTCATAACCCAGCACTTTGACTGTCATTTATGTTCACTCTGTAAACATTTGACTTCCTGTTTGGGTATTTGGGGGGTTTGTTTTTTATTGAAGTAGAGCTGATTTATAATATTGTGTTAGTTCCAGGTGTAGGGCATAGATTTGGGGTGTAATTCTCTGTGCTCTACAGTAAAACCTTGTTTCTTACCTATTTTATGTATAGTAGTTAATATCAGTTAATGTCATACTCCTAATTTGTTGGATAGTTCTCAATATACTCTTCCTTCTGCCCTGTATGCTCTTGCATGCATTTCTACCTGGTGGACACCTTCTCATCTTTTCACTGTTAACACAGATAACACCCACAGCTGCCCACCTAGATTAGGTCTTGCCCTTCTGTGCACACTTAGTTTCTTATTCTTATCTGTATTATGGCCATAATGTTAATAATGCTTGAACACTACTGGACTAGCCATTGTGCAGTATTATTATTATGTTAGTAGTAATACTATAGCACATTGCTTTGTCCTTAAGAGAACTAAGAGATATTTTCATCCTGATTCTATTAATAAGGAAATTGAATAGCAGAGAAGTAACTTGAACCCCAGTGTGTTCCCCTCAAGCCTGTGCCGAGAGCCAGCAGGTCTCACACTTGATCATGTCAGAATCACCTAGAGGGCTTGTGGAAACACAGGTCGCTGCTCTCGCTCTCAGATTTCCCAATTCAGTAGATCTGGGGTGGGAGATGTAGCATTTCCAACGAGCTACTAGATGGTACTGTTGCCTCTGGCACTGAAGTCATTGCTCCCGGCAGCTAATCACTCTATTTACCTAGTCTCTTCACTTGTCTCTCTCCAGCTAAAATAGGAGTTCCTTAGGGCAGGAGCTGGTTCTGTTCTTTTTTATTTTTTTTTTAATGTCCACATTCCCAGCATCTAGCAAAGCAGTTCTGGCAGGTGGTAAGCTCTCAATAAATGTTTAGTTGAATGAATGATGTAATGGTTCTGGCCTTTTAAGTGTATTTTTGCCCAAATGAAATTTCTATGTATTTCAAGAATTCTCAGGTTTTATCAGTCATATACCCGATTGGCATACAGGGGCTGTGTACTCAAACATTTTATAAAGTTAATTGTTAATTGCATGACTTTAATCTGGGGACTTCCCTGGAGGTTCAGCGGTTTATTCTATACTTCCAGTGCAGGGTTCAATCCCTGGTCAGGGAGCCAGGATCTCACATGCCACATGGCCAAAAATAAATAAATAAAATATGCTGATGCCAAAGGTCACATCTGTTGTATTTGGTTCACTGTTCCTTCCAGAGTGGACACTTCACTGCCTATTAGTTATGGAAAGAGGCTCTTTTGCCTTTTAGCAGATTTTAAAATTTCTTTCCTAAACTATCACCTTCCTTGATGTAAAATGACTCGAGCATAAATGTGATAGCTGATAGGAGTTGTGGTACATTTACTTTCCAGTATTCAGGCATCTTCAAATGCCTGTATGATATGGAGCAGTTGAGTAGGAGGTTGGGGTGCTTTAATCTCAGCCAGCTCGGCCCTGGATCACCAATAACCAGGCATTAAGTGGGAAACAAGAAATTTCTGATGGCTTGAGAATTTTCTTTGCTCTGGCAGTCAAAGGTTGGCTTAATGGTATTTTTTATGTTACTTTTCTTTTGAAGTATAAATTAGTAACTGTTTGTACTATAATAGGCCATCTATGATGCTATTCAAGACATGGATAAGAAGTTTGATGTTATTAATAGAAAGCTTTCAAAAATTTACCGTTCCCGTGTGAAGACAGTGTGGCAAAATCATGTAAGTGTTACAAAAATATTTTCACAGCTATAATAAATAAACCTCTAGGCTCTAAAGATGCCAATTAGAAGTGAGAGAGAACTAATAACTCTTAAAGAGGAGTAAGGCTGATCTGTACTTACATAGCAGCAGATGGGAGACTAAACCTCTGCTAGAAAAATGCTGATGTTTAGGTTTGAGATATGTATGACAATGGGTATTTTTATATTGGTAACCATAATATATAAAATGCGATTCAAATGTAGGGGTGAAGAGGAAAAGAGCACTTATCTTTAATAATATAAAGCAATCGTCCATAGAAAGTAACTATCAGTGTATTTACTATATATGTCCTTTTTCTTTTACTCACAGTTAATTTGTGCTGGGTTTGTGTCATTTCAGAAACTACATGGAAACAGATATAAAAGTCATAATTACCTGCATTCTAGAAAGAGCAAAAGCCAGAAAAGGAAGAGAAGGGACTGTCCCTCTTCATTATCTTTAACTGAAAGTTATAGCCCCACTATACCAACAAGCAGGCGGGATGATGATTCCCAGAGCAACACTTTGGGAACATCTATTGAGTCCCAGAAGTCCCCAGAGCGGGAGCAGGAGTCATTCATCCAGGATCAGGAGCCAGATCGCAACCAGAGCCCAGGGATCCCCTGCAACTTCACACAGCCCTATGAGCCATACGAATACGAGCAGAAGGAGCCTATGCAGGGCCCTTCTTACGGCAGCAGCAGCCCACAGACCCACAGCACCAATTCCTTCCCACTGAACCAGGCCACTGTAACTCCACCTGAAGCCATACTGCCCCAGATNATGTGGTGGGATGGAGCATCTCCCATAAGACACGCCCAGGTTTCAGAGTCACAGCCCTGCAGTGGGCCCTGGGGGATCCTCTCCATTTCTCCTCCTGTGCCTGCTCCCTCCTGTCTTCAGCGCCTTCCCTTCCCAGTCTAGGCCACATGGGGCAGCACTTCCACCTGTTCTTTTTTATCCTTCCCAGCGTCCCCTTTAGTAAAACCCCATCTCTGTCCAGCCAGGCTGGGAAACAGAGGGGGAGGACCTCTGCTGGGGACTGATGACCCTCAGACAACCCCAATCCTTCTCGCTTATTTCATGGAGAAAATGGGGAAGCATGGAGCAGAAATCCCCTCCAAATCCCGATTCTTCTCACAGCCCACAAACCTGCCTAGTTCCATCTCTGCCAACCTCCTTCCTGACCACTGGAGTGGGAAAAGGGTTCGCCCTATAAGGCTAACACTAACACTTCCTCTGGTTTCTGCATCTGATCCTCTTTCCCTGTGTTCATACACTTCCCTTCATCCATCACCCCCCTCTCTCCTGGATCTTCAGCCTCTGTCTCTCTCAACATACTCATTCTCCCACTGTTATTTACTAAAATCACTTTGTTTGACCTCCTAACCCTCTCTCCTTCCCTTCATAACCCAGCACTTTGACTGTCATTTATGTTCACTCTGTAAACATTTGACTTCCTGTTTGGGTATTTGGGGGGTTTGTTTTTTATTGAAGTAGAGCTGATTTATAATATTGTGTTAGTTCCAGGTGTAGGGCATAGATTTGGGGTGTAATTCTCTGTGCTCTACAGTAAAACCTTGTTTCTTACCTATTTTATGTATAGTAGTTAATATCAGTTAATGTCATACTCCTAATTTGTTGGATAGTTCTCAATATACTCTTCCTTCTGCCCTGTATGCTCTTGCATGCATTTCTACCTGGTGGACACCTTCTCATCTTTTCACTGTTAACACAGATAACACCCACAGCTGCCCACCTAGATTAGGTCTTGCCCTTCTGTGCACACTTAGTTTCTTATTCTTATCTGTATTATGGCCATAATGTTAATAATGCTTGAACACTACTGGACTAGCCATTGTGCAGTATTATTATTATGTTAGTAGTAATACTATAGCACATTGCTTTGTCCTTAAGAGAACTAAGAGATATTTTCATCCTGATTCTATTAATAAGGAAATTGAATAGCAGAGAAGTAACTTGAACCCCAGTGTGTTCCCCTCAAGCCTGTGCCGAGAGCCAGCAGGTCTCACACTTGATCATGTCAGAATCACCTAGAGGGCTTGTGGAAACACAGGTCGCTGCTCTCGCTCTCAGATTTCCCAATTCAGTAGATCTGGGGTGGGAGATGTAGCATTTCCAACGAGCTACTAGATGGTACTGTTGCCTCTGGCACTGAAGTCATTGCTCCCGGCAGCTAATCACTCTATTTACCTAGTCTCTTCACTTGTCTCTCTCCAGCTAAAATAGGAGTTCCTTAGGGCAGGAGCTGGTTCTGTTCTTTTTTATTTTTTTTTTAATGTCCACATTCCCAGCATCTAGCAAAGCAGTTCTGGCAGGTGGTAAGCTCTCAATAAATGTTTAGTTGAATGAATGATGTAATGGTTCTGGCCTTTTAAGTGTATTTTTGCCCAAATGAAATTTCTATGTATTTCAAGAATTCTCAGGTTTTATCAGTCATATACCCGATTGGCATACAGGGGCTGTGTACTCAAACATTTTATAAAGTTAATTGTTAATTGCATGACTTTAATCTGGGGACTTCCCTGGAGGTTCAGCGGTTTATTCTATACTTCCAGTGCAGGGTTCAATCCCTGGTCAGGGAGCCAGGATCTCACATGCCACATGGCCAAAAATAAATAAATAAAATATGCTGATGCCAAAGGTCACATCTGTTGTATTTGGTTCACTGTTCCTTCCAGAGTGGACACTTCACTGCCTATTAGTTATGGAAAGAGGCTCTTTTGCCTTTTAGCAGATTTTAAAATTTCTTTCCTAAACTATCACCTTCCTTGATGTAAAATGACTCGAGCATAAATGTGATAGCTGATAGGAGTTGTGGTACATTTACTTTCCAGTATTCAGGCATCTTCAAATGCCTGTATGATATGGAGCAGTTGAGTAGGAGGTTGGGGTGCTTTAATCTCAGCCAGCTCGGCCCTGGATCACCAATAACCAGGCATTAAGTGGGAAACAAGAAATTTCTGATGGCTTGAGAATTTTCTTTGCTCTGGCAGTCAAAGGTTGGCTTAATGGTATTTTTTATGTTACTTTTCTTTTGAAGTATAAATTAGTAACTGTTTGTACTATAATAGGCCATCTATGATGCTATTCAAGACATGGATAAGAAGTTTGATGTTATTAATAGAAAGCTTTCAAAAATTTACCGTTCCCGTGTGAAGACAGTGTGGCAAAATCATGTAAGTGTTACAAAAATATTTTCACAGCTATAATAAATAAACCTCTAGGCTCTAAAGATGCCAATTAGAAGTGAGAGAGAACTAATAACTCTTAAAGAGGAGTAAGGCTGATCTGTACTTACATAGCAGCAGATGGGAGACTAAACCTCTGCTAGAAAAATGCTGATGTTTAGGTTTGAGATATGTATGACAATGGGTATTTTTATATTGGTAACCATAATATATAAAATGCGATTCAAATGTAGGGGTGAAGAGGAAAAGAGCACTTATCTTTAATAATATAAAGCAATCGTCCATAGAAAGTAACTATCAGTGTATTTACTATATATGTCCTTTTTCTTTTACTCACAGTTAATTTGTGCTGGGTTTGTGTCATTTCAGAAACTACATGGAAACAGATATAAAAGTCATAATTACCTGCATTCTAGAAAGAGCAAAAGCCAGAAAAGGAAGAGAAGGGACTGTCCCTCTTCATTATCTTTAACTGAAAGTTATAGCCCCACTATACCAACAAGCAGGCGGGATGATGATTCCCAGAGCAACACTTTGGGAACATCTATTGAGTCCCAGAAGTCCCCAGAGCGGGAGCAGGAGTCATTCATCCAGGATCAGGAGCCAGATCGCAACCAGAGCCCAGGGATCCCCTGCAACTTCACACAGCCCTATGAGCCATACGAATACGAGCAGAAGGAGCCTATGCAGGGCCCTTCTTACGGCAGCAGCAGCCCACAGACCCACAGCACCAATTCCTTCCCACTGAACCAGGCCACTGTAACTCCACCTGAAGCCATACTGCCCCAGATGGAACCTGAACCAATACCTACCCCTGACGTTGTGACCTATCCACCTTTATTTGATCCCCCGCCCTCCAATACCTCGCCTCCCTACACTCCGAGCACTTATGGTGAGTATGAACTGACACCTGTTCCAGGTAGCATTATTTACCCTATACTCCTTAGCACTTGGATGCAAGCTTGTGGAAGCTATTTGTTTCTCATCTTGAGTACTAGTTTGGGGTGATACTCTTAATGATGACTAACACTTCTTGAGTGTCTCTAATGTGCCCACACTATGCCAGTCAACTGACACTCCCTCTACATTAATACTCAACAATGATCGCACTGTGAGTTTTTTCATCTTTTCTTGACGCTTTCCCTGTGTAAACAATCACGTGTTCCTAAAATGGCTAGACCCCAGATGACAGAAAAGGAAAGATACACTTTAGGTTAATTCACACAGAGGTCAAACTTGTATTGACATCTTTGGTTAGAGAAACAAATCTTCCTGGTGAATTACAAAGCCCACCGCCATTACAACACACTAAGGAGTCGAGCACTCTGGTTCAATAACTGAGTACTTGTCTGAACACAANCTGACACTCCCTCTACATTAATACTCAACAATGATCGCACTGTGAGTTTTTTCATCTTTTCTTGACGCTTTCCCTGTGTAAACAATCACGTGTTCCTAAAATGGCTAGACCCCAGATGACAGAAAAGGAAAGATACACTTTAGGTTAATTCACACAGAGGTCAAACTTGTATTGACATCTTTGGTTAGAGAAACAAATCTTCCTGGTGAATTACAAAGCCCACCGCCATTACAACACACTAAGGAGTCGAGCACTCTGGTTCAATAACTGAGTACTTGTCTGAACACAAAGAAATTTGAGTACAACTTAGTTTATGGCACGGGCTTCCCTGGTGGCACAGGCAGTAAAGAGTCTGCCTTCAGTGCAGGAGACCCGGGTTGCATCCCTGGGTTGGGAAGATCCCCTGGAGAAGGGAATGGCAATCCATTCCAGTAATCTTGCCTGGAGAATCCCATGGACAGAGGAGCCTGGTGGGCCACAGTCTGTGGGGTCACAAAGAGTTGGACGTGACTAAGCAACTAACACTTTCTCATTTTTATTTTGTAGCACAGCTAAAACTTCTTGAGGTATGAGCACTTACATTGTTTCATGTCTCAGTTATTTATTAAATATAAACCTCCAACCAAAATATCTATTACTATGCAATGAAACTTGAAAGAGATATTCAGTGTAATGCTAAAGTTACTTTTGACCTAGCTAAGCACAAAATAATGTTTTCTGCAAAATTCAGATAAGCATTTAAGCCTTGAGAGACAGGAGTTTTAAAGCCATGGTAGAGGTTTGGTAAGAGAACTCATGTGCTTCTCAAAGATAATGGAAGTTATTGAAATTCGTTAATTAAAATTAATAAATTTAAGCAACTTTAGAACTATAAACTCTGGAAATTTCCACTGAAATTAGCTAGTAAAATAAACCTCATCTGGAGAGACCAAGAGGACAGAAATTGAGAGAAATTCCTTGAAATTCTTAAAGGAAGAGAGCAGTAGCTTGGTTTAGATTAACCTAATTCAACATAAATTACAGGTCTTCTTGCTCTATTTGCCTGTGGCCAAAGAGCCCTTGGGTTGCTCAGTCTGTTTTATGATCTTTGAAAGTCTAAGTTACCTTCTGAAGTTGCTTTTGTTGTTTGGGGGAGGTCACATGGGACAGCAACCCACTCTAGTACTCTTGCCTGGAGAATCCCATGGATGGAGGAGTGTGGTAGGCTATAGTCCATGGGGTTGCAAAGAGTTGGACACGACTGAGCGACTTCACTTACTCACATGGGACATTATTGGGTAGCTAGCCTCAGGTCATCTTTAGGCTTTCGTTATATTTTACCTTGAAGTTCTGGATCCATGCTGGGGTACTTCACAGAATGTTCCAGGAATGATACAACTACTCCCTACTTAACATCTCTTCTTTCAGGATGATATCAGGTCAAGTGTGATTTGTCTTTTTCTCCCTCCCTCTTTGAAGCTCCAACTTCACCAGTTAGAAATAACCCGGATTTCTTCAAAGAAACCTTCCCTGAGGACCCCTCAACCTGGTCTGTGGATGAAGTGATCATGTTTCTGCAAGATGTAGATCCTGAGACACTTGATCCCCTGGTTGACCTCTTCAGGAACCATGTAATGTATCTTTTGATCTGGTTTTTCTGCCTTAATGACTTTGAATTATCTCTTTGCAGGCCCTTCAGTTGGTTACTGTTTAGTGTGGATGGTGGGGGAACCCTATCAACTGATTTTTCCATATTTGAGAGAGTTTACTTTGCGCAATGTCAGATCCTTAAAGAGTAGAGGCTGGATCTGTGCTTTAGTGGATACCCAAGTCCCTAACATACTACAAGTCTTCAAGTTCTCAAGAGATGATTCAGCATGGCCACTCTCAGGTGTCTTCTCCTTTGTAAGACCAGCTACAAAGATCCTCCTCCCCACCTGCTCCCTGCTTGGCCCCCGGATTGTGAGTAGGAGGGAGTGACCACTGTTGTAATACAGCGTCCTCCTTGTTATGATTCCCGATGAACCCAGAAACTGATTCCATTTGACTCTGTCCTGTTGACCTTATATGATTTCTGACGATTTGGGATGCTGATACTCTCATGCCATTTACAAAGTAACACCATGGGCTAAATTTTTTAAATTCTAATTTCTTTAATTTCTACTTTTACTTATTAGAAAGTGTATAGAATACCTGACAAAAGCAGTACTGTGAAGGACTTCAGGTCCCTTCAGCCAGTGATAAATGATTCAGCACAGTTTTATTTTTAAACTGCTACTGCCAAGTTGCGTCAGTTGCGTCCGACTGTGTGCAACCCCATAGACGGTAGCCCACCAGGCTCCGCCATCCCTGGGATTCTCCAGGCAAGATCACTGGAGTGGGTTGCCATTTCCTTCTCCAATGCAAGAAAGTGAAAGTGAAGTCACTCAGTCGTGTCCGACTCTTCACGACCCCATGGACTGTAGCCCACCAGGCTCCTCCGTCCATGGGATCTCCCCACTGGAG
This sequence comes from Neotragus pygmaeus, assembly GCA_006410875.1. Lineage (NCBI taxonomy): Eukaryota > Metazoa > Chordata > Mammalia > Artiodactyla > Bovidae > Neotragus > Neotragus pygmaeus. Next base: position 970 of record SJYV01039961.1, on the reverse strand, counting down.
TGGGGTGCCATTGCCTTCTCATAAAAACCAAATAATACGCTTCAGCAGCATCACTTGGCCAATTAATTCTTTGTTACTAGGAGGATGGCTTGTGACTATCAAGTAATATTTTTGTAGTGTTTCCTAATGAATAAAATTAGTGCCCACATATATGATGTACCATTTTCAATATGGTAAGAAAATCAGTCATTAGTTTTCAGCATCTAATTAGCTTCAGACAACTAACTGATTACCTTCCAATGTTAAAACAGCACTGTATAGCACACTAATAGCTGAGATACTCATGCTCCAGCCCTAAGAAAGTCAATGACCATCTGAAATTCATTTTTATGATTCATTTTTACTCTTTTTGTCATAGTTATGCAGTATTTTGTTTAACACAAGGTATTTAAAATTAGGTAGCTTGATGCTTAGGACATTTTTAAGATATTAAGTTAAATTTCCTTTTTCTTAAAATTTGAAGCAAATTTACAAGTGATTAAGTGATGCTTCACTGTACAAATTAGAATTTTGATATTTTCCATCAATCAGTTGCAGATTCAGAGAATATATAGCTGGAATGAGCTGCTCTCTAATTATGTTACATGTTCTTATATAGAAAGGCGAAACTTCTGATTCAATATGAATGCTTTATTAATTATTTCAACTTCCTTTGCTCTGTAGGGCATTGATGGGAAAGCTCTGCTACTGCTCAGGAGTGACATGATGATAAAGTTCATGGGGCTTAAGGTGGGGACAGCCTTGAAGTTGTGCCACTACATCGACAGGCTTAAAGGAAGAAGATATATCTGCAATTTATAAACCACGTGTACTGAATTCTGGGGAGACCGGTGCCGTCTTTGCTCTGCCTTAGAAGTTTTTGTTGTGTAGAAGGTTCCTTTAAGATATAATACATCCAAGATGGCAGAACCTGGGATAACCCAGTCTACTTCTTTAGAAGCCATTTAATGTGTTAGTGCTAGCGTAGTCA
>SJYV01039959.1:4000-29899 GCA_006410875.1 Neotragus pygmaeus | reverse complement strand
TGATCTCCTTCAGAATGGACTAGTTGGATCTCCTTGCAGTCCAAGGGACTCTCAAGAGTCTTCTCCAACACCACAGTTCAAAAGCATCAATTCTTTGGTGCTCAGCCTTCTTCACCGTCCAACTCTCACATCCATACATGACTACTTGAAAAACCATAGCCTTGACTAGACGGACCTTAGTCAGCAAAGTAATGTCTCTGCTTTTGAATATGCTATCTAGGTTGATCATAGTATTCTCTTATTATCCTTTTAATGTCCTTAGGATATATAGTGATGTTTCTTCCTTCATATCTCATACTAGTATTTTTTGGTCTGCTCTCTCTTTTTCTTGACTGACTTTGCTAGGAGCTTCTCAATTTGTCAATCTTTTAAAGGAACCAATTTTTAGTTGATTTTCTCTATTATTTGAGAAATTCAATGGTTTATCCTTTTATCCTCCTTTTATCCTTTTTTGGATTTAACTTGCTCTCTTTTTCTGGCTTTTTAAAGAGGAAACTTAGATAGTTAATTTTAAGCTTTTCTTCTTTTTTAATATGATCATTAAAACTGTGATTTCTCATGATTAGCACAAAAAAGGAAGCACAGTTATTTCATTATTCAGTATTTACAAATGAAAATTATTTCTGCCAGAGAACAACTAATAAGTAAGTATAATACAACAATACAGTAAGTAAGTATGGCTTCCTTGGTTGCTCAGATGGTAAAGAATCTGCCTGCAATGCAGAAATCTGGGTTCAGCCCCTGGATTGGAAAGATCTCCTGGAAAAGGAAATGGCAACCCACTCTAGTATTCTTGCCTGGAAAATCCCATAGATGGAGGAGCCTGGTGTGCTGTAGTCGATGGGGTCGCAAAGAGTTGGACATGACTGAGCAACTAACACTTTCACTTTCATATTAAATAGGATACTGGAACCTGTTGACCTCCTCAACCTCATGGAGAATATACTGTGCAGTGTGATGAGCAATATCCTCCACAACATCCCAATAGTGAATTCAGTAATGCGTTTCATAGGGCTCTCAATATATCTTGATAGCATAATGCCAAAGGGACATTAAAGGAGAGTATTTCTCTGAGGGAGCCAATATACAGCTTTTTGATTGTTTAAAACTTCCCAGGTGACACGAGTGGTAAATAATCCGCCTGCAATACAGGAGATAAAAGAGAAATGGGTTCAGTCCCTGGGTTAGGAAGATCCCCTGGAGAAGGGCATGGCAATCCACTCCGATATTCTTGCCTGGAAAATCCCAGGGACAGAGGAGCCTGGCAGGCTACAGTCCCTAGGGTTGCAAAGAGTTGGACACAACTAAAGCGACTTAGCACACAGAGTTTAATGCCAGGATAGACTTTAGGCTGTTTTAAAAATAGGTGGAATGCATCTCTTTCAGAAAATTTTCCATAAATATTGTTTTTTCACATCTAATGATAGTTAATAACATTGGATACGAATGACTTTGAAGTAATATTTTTCAACAGATACCTGGAGTACTGCTGTTATGTATTGTTGGTTAAATGGAGAGTTTTATGACTTTGGACTTAGCCAAACATGGAAGATAATTACATCCTCATTTGATAGCCAAACAAGACTGTGTGTCCTAATGGTGGTCCCGCCCTTCTCTGTGAAGTTGCAGGGGCAATGGTGTATTTTCAAGGAGGAATATTGGTGCCTCTCTAACACACAAATGGTGGTCAAGAGCCTGGCCCTGTAATTGTTACCATGGAAACCAAGGAGCATGTGTTAATCATGCTGAAGCATTCTTAAAATGAGTAGCACATCAAAAAAAGTGGGGTTATATTATATGTGGGCTTCCCTGATAGCTCAGTTCATAAAGAATACACCTGCAATGCAAGAGATCCCATGGACTGTATAGGGTCCATGGGGTCACAGAGAGTCAGACTTGACTGAGTGACTTTCACTTTCATATGTATATGTATGACTGATTCACTTTGCTGTATAGCAAAAATTGGCATAGTAATGTAAAGCAACTATATGTCAAAAATAATTTTAAAATGAGTAATATAATTTTCTGAAAATATTTTATGGAATAAAATTATAAAATGTAAGCAAATTAATTATTATCAGTTGCTCAATAGAATTATTACCTATAAATTGGTTGAAAGTTCAAGATCTTCTCTCCTATTTAATTAAATGGAAAGTACTTTTAAAAGCCCTTGTTGTTGTTCAGTCCCAAAGTCATGTCTGACTCTTTGTGACCCCATCCATGGACTGCAGCACGCCAGGCTTCCCTGTCCATCACCATTTCCCAGAGTTTGTTCAAACTCATATCCATTGAGTTAGTGATGCCATCCAATCATCTAATCCTCTGTCACCCTCTACTCCTCCTGCCCTCAATCTTTCCCAGCATCAGGGTCTTTTACAATGTATTGACTCATTGCATCAAGTGGCCAAAGTATTGAAGCTTCAGCTTCACCATCAGTCCTTCCAATGAATATTCAGGGTTGATTTCTCTTAGGATTAACTGGTTTGATCTGCTTGCTGTCCAAGGGCCTCTCCAGAGTCCTCTCTAGCTCCACAGTTCCAAAGCATCAATTCTTCAGTGCTCAGCCTTATTTATGGTCCAACTCTCACATTCATACATGACTACTGGAAAAACCATAGGTTTGATATGGACCTTTGTTGGCAAAGTGACATCTCTGCTTTTTAATACTCTGTCTAGGTTTGTCATAGCTTTTCTTCCAAGGAGCAGGCATCTTTTAATTCTGTGGCTGTAGTTCCTGTCTGCAGTGATTTTGGAGCCCAAGAAAATAAAATCTGCCACCGTTTCCATTTTTTCCCCATCTATTTGCCATGAAGTGATGGGACTGGATGCCATGATATTCGTTTTTTGAATGTTGACTTATATGCCGTCTTTTTCACTCTCCTCTTTCACCCTCATCAAGCAGCTCTTTAGTTCCCCTTCACTTTCTGCCATTAGAGTTTTATCATCTGTGTATCTGAGGTTGTTGATATTTTTCCTGGCAATCTTGATCCCAGCTTGTGATTCATCCAGCCCAGCATTTCACATGACTTACTCTGCATGTAAGTTAAATAAGCAGGGTGACAGTATACAGCCTTGATGTACTCCATTCCCGGTTTGGAACCAGTCCGTTGTTCCATGTCTGGTTTTAACTGTTGCTTCTTGATCTGCGTGCAGGTTTCTCAGGAGGCACGTGAGAAATCTCTTTTGGAATTTTATTGTTTGTTGTGATCCACACAGTCAAAGGCTTTAATGTAGTCAATGAAGCAGAAGTAGATATTTTTCTGAAATTCCCTTGCTTTTTCTATGATTCAGCGGGTGTTAGCAATTTGACCTCTGGTTCCTCTGCCTTTTCTAAATCCAGCTTGTACATTTGGAATTTCTTGGTTCACATACTGTTGAAGCCTAGCTTGAAGGATTTTGAGCATTACTTTGCTGGCATGTGAAATGAGTGCAAAGGCCCTTAGAAAAGGGCTAATTGTTAGACATGTTAAAAACAAATAGAAGACCTTTGATGGGAAGTTGACATTGCTTAGAACTTGATAATTTGATTTTTAATACTGTATGTGGCNATTTTCAAGGAGGAATATTGGTGCCTCTCTAACACACAAATGGTGGTCAAGAGCCTGGCCCTGTAATTGTTACCATGGAAACCAAGGAGCATGTGTTAATCATGCTGAAGCATTCTTAAAATGAGTAGCACATCAAAAAAAGTGGGGTTATATTATATGTGGGCTTCCCTGATAGCTCAGTTCATAAAGAATACACCTGCAATGCAAGAGATCCCATGGACTGTATAGGGTTCATGGGGTCACAGAGAGTCAGACTTGACTGAGTGACTTTCACTTTCATATGTATATGTATGACTGATTCACTTTGCTGTATAGCAAAAATTGGCATAGTAATGTAAAGCAACTATATGTCAAAAATAATTTTAAAATGAGTAATATAATTTTCTGAAAATATTTTATGGAATAAAATTATAAAATGTAAGCAAATTAATTATGATCAGTTGCTCAATAGAATTATTACCTATAAATTGGTTGAAAGTTCAAGAGCTTCTCTCCTATTTAATTAAATGGAAAGTACTTTTAAAAGCCCTTGTTGTTGTTCAGTCCCAAAGTCATGTCTGACTCTTTGTGACCCCATCCATGGACTGCAGCACGCCAGGCTTCCCTGTCCATCACCATTTCCCAGAGTTTGTTCAAACTCATATCCATTGAGTTAGTGATGCCATCCAATCATCTAATCCTCTGTCACCCTCTACTCCTCCTGCCCTCAATCTTTCCCAGCATCAGGGTCTTTTACAATGTATTGACTCATTGCATCAAGTGGCCAAAGTATTGAAGCTTCAGCTTCACCATCAGTCCTTCCAATGAATATTCAGGGTTGATTTCTCTTAGGATTAACTGGTTTGATCTGCTTGCTGTCCAAGGGCCTCTCCAGAGTCCTCTCTAGCTCCACAGTTCCAAAGCATCAATTCTTCAGTGCTCAGCCTTATTTATGGTCCAACTCTCACATTCATACATGACTACTGGAAAAACCATAGGTTTGATATGGACCTTTGTTGGCAAAGTGACATCTCTGCTTTTTAATACTCTGTCTAGGTTTGTCATAGCTTTTCTTCCAAGGAGCAGGCATCTTTTAATTCTGTGGCTGTAGTTCCTGTCTGCAGTGATTTTGGAGCCCAAGAAAATAAAATCTGCCACCGTTTCCATTTTTTCCCCATCTATTTGCCATGAAGTGATGGGACTGGATGCCATGATATTCGTTTTTTGAATGTTGACTTATATGCCGTCTTTTTCACTCTCCTCTTTCACCCTCATCAAGCAGCTCTTTAGTTCCCCTTCACTTTCTGCCATTAGAGTTTTATCATCTGTGTATCTGAGGTTGTTGATATTTTTCCTGGCAATCTTGATCCCAGCTTGTGATTCATCCAGCCCAGCATTTCACATGACTTACTCTGCATGTAAGTTAAATAAGCAGGGTGACAGTATACAGCCTTGATGTACTCCATTCCCGGTTTGGAACCAGTCCGTTGTTCCATGTCTGGTTTTAACTGTTGCTTCTTGATCTGCGTGCAGGTTTCTCAGGAGGCACGTGAGAAATCTCTTTTGGAATTTTATTGTTTGTTGTGATCCACACAGTCAAAGGCTTTAATGTAGTCAATGAAGCAGAAGTAGATATTTTTCTGAAATTCCCTTGCTTTTTCTATGATTCAGCGGGTGTTAGCAATTTGACCTCTGGTTCCTCTGCCTTTTCTAAATCCAGCTTGTACATTTGGAATTTCTTGGTTCACATACTGTTGAAGCCTAGCTTGAAGGATTTTGAGCATTACTTTGCTGGCATGTGAAATGAGTGCAAAGGCCCTTAGAAAAGGGCTAATTGTTAGACATGTTAAAAACAAATAGAAGACCTTTGATGGGAAGTTGACATTGCTTAGAACTTGATAATTTGATTTTTAATACTGTATGTGGCATTTCAATTCTGTTTAAACTTCAAATGAAGACATTAATGTCTTCCCTGGTGTTCAGGCTCTGACAGCCTTTTTCTTCTAGTCATTGGTTGATTACTTATTGAACATGTTACAGAAACAAGTTGAGTTCTTAAACTTTAGATTTTCTCTTTATAAACTCTTTAAACAGCCTTGAGATATAGGAAAGTTCTATCTCTAGAGTCCCTCGCCACTCTTTTCACTCCTCCAGCTTTCTCTTCTTCCCTGTTAATGCTCCTTTCCGCCTTCCTCAACCCTGTTCTGTAGGAAAAAGATATGATTTTAGTCCTCTCCTTTCCTACTACTCCTTCATTCAGGGATTTTACTCTCCACTTTCCATGTGCCAGACATTCTTACTAGGGATAGGTTAGTAAGAAAATCTGACATGGACTCTGACCTCATGAATTTAAATATTCATTGGGAAGACATTAATTCATTCAACCAGTCCTTCAAAAAGCTATTGATATCTGTTGAGTACTTGCTATGTGCTGGATACTGTTCCAGGCAGTAAGGAATACAATGGTGAACAAAACAGGAAAAGTTAGGTGGTAGAAAAAGTTGTTAGGCCAAAGGTAAAAGGATAAGGAGTGGTGGAGCAGGGCGACAGACGAATCTATGTTATAATGTCAGAAAGTGATCAGACTAATGCAGGAAGACAAGGTAGAGAACAGGGCAAGAAATTGAGGGTGCTGGTATTTTAGGGAGGGTGGGCAGGTTTTTGTAAAAGTCATATATGATCAAAGGTCTTTAATGAACTGAGAGATCATGTAGTATGAATTTAAATCAGTGTAATCCATTCTTTACTAAATAGGTGGTTGGTGGCTGAGGTATTGTAGAGAACATGGGTCAGGCTAGTGCCTGTGATGGGGGCAGAGGCTGAATACATGTGATAGTGTTCTTTTGTTTGGTTATGAGGCATTATTTTGTGAAAGTAACTGTAAGATACATATACACTATCATCTCTGGCCCCTGTTCCTGGCACTGAGCTCCTAAAACTCTTGCCAGTTCCTGAGTGATGAAAACATTAGGAGCGTCTATTGTCCTCTTATTTGTCTTTGACCCTGTGTCTGACGTAGCGCTCCTGAAACCCTTCTAAATTCCTGAGTGATCAAAGTACTAAGAGCATCTTCTGTCCTAGAGAGGCAAGTCTGGGTGGGCTCCTAGTTGGGGTCTGGTCACCAGAAAGACCAAGCAAGCCATGATTAGAAGCTTAGAATTTTCAGCCCCACCCCCTCCATTCTCCAGGGAGGCGAGAGGCTCTGGAAATGGATTTAATAATTGACCATGGCTGATGTTAGGACCCATCACTTCATGGGAAATAGATGGGAAAACAGTGGAAACAGTGTCAGACTTTATTTTTTTTTGGCTCCAAAATCACTGCAGATGGTGATTGCAGCCATGAAATTAAAAGACGCTTACTCCTTGGAAGAAAAGTTATGAGCAACCTAGATAGCATATTCAAAAGCAGAGACATTACTTTGCCAACAAAGATCCGTCTAGTCAAGGCTATGTTTTTTCCAGTGGTCATGTATGGATGTGAGAGTTGGACTGTGAAGAAAGCTGAGCACTGAAGAATTGATGCTTTTGAACTGTGGTGTTGGAGAAGACTCTTGAGAGTCCCTTGGACTGCAAGGAGATCCAACCAGTCCATTCTGAAGGAGATCAACTCTGGGATTTCTTTGGAAGGACTGATGCTAAAGCTGAAACTCCAGTACTTTGGCCACCTCATGCGAAGAGTTGACTCATTGGAAAAGACTTTGATGCTGGGAGGGATTAGGGGCAGGAGGAGAATGGATGGATGAGATGGCTGGATGGCATCACTGACTCAATGGACGCAAGTCTGAGTGAACTCCGGGAGATAGTGATGGACAGGGAGGCCTGGCATGCTATGATTCATGGGGTCGCAAAGAGTCAGACACGACTAAGCAACTGAACTGAACTGAATGTTAGGAAGCTTCATAAAATTCTAGTAGTGGGGGATTCAAACATATCCACACAGGAGCATGACACACCTCACCTCCATGGGGACCTTCCAGACTGTGCCCTATGTATCTCTTTATCTGGCTGTTCATCCATATCCTGCATCATATTCTTTAATAAGCTGGTAAATGTAAGTAAGTGTTTCCCTGAGTTCTGTGAGTTCCTTTAGTTAATTAATTGAACCCAAGGGAAGGTAGTTGGCACCTCTGACCTATAGCTTGATTGGTCAAAAGCAAAAGTGATAACCTGCGTTTGCCACTGGCATCTGGAGCAGGGGTGGGGGGCCCAGACTTGAGGTACTGAACCCTGACCTGTGAGATCTGACCCTATCTCCAGGTAGATAGTGTCAGAATTGAGTTACATTGTAGGACATCCAGCTGTTATTGGAGACTTGCTTGTTGTCTCACCCACCCCACCCTGCAGGGGGACCAGAAGTGTCAGAAGTGAGGCATTCCCTGTGAGTGTTAAAGGAAAACCATAGGAGAGAGAATCATGGCAGTGAAGAAGGACGAAAGCTGAGTGTTTCATTTATAGAACCTGCCTGGAAAATCCCATGGATGGAGGAGCCTGGTGGGCTGCAGTCCATGGGGTCATGAAGAGTCAGACACGACTGAGTGGCTTCCCTTTCACTTTTCGCTTTCATGCATTGGAGAAGGAAATGGCAACCCACTCCAGTGTTGTTGCCTGGAGAATCCCGGGGACAGCGGAGCCTGGTGGGCTGCCGTCTCTGGGGTCGCACAGAGTCGGACACGACTGAAGGCACTTAGCAGCAACAGCATAGCATGTTATTGCTTTTGTGTTTGTAATAGACAACGGTTATTTCAGAGAATGGTGGAAGGAATAAATCCTGAAATTTTGGTTTATCCTTCATATATTACTACTTAAAGATGTTTAAAATGCTGTTCACTTTCATTCTTCATTATAATAATTGTTGAGAAAAAAAAGAAAGCTGTCCCTAGAGAATTGATGAGCTGCATACAAATCAGGAATGTACTCTCATTTAAATGAGTTCCTAAAAAAAATGTGGATGTACTTTTGACCAAGGATGTTGATGGCTGACTCACGGTGGTATCAACATCCCATCCTACTCATGAGCTTTTGAGTTTCATATTTAGCCAGTTTAGTTTAGTCAGTGGTGAATTCACTTGGTACCTCTGTGGGGTCTGTGTTTTCTGACAGCAGGCCTTTCAGAAAAATGCACCTCTCAGAGCAAGATAATGTCCTGAGTACCTATAAACTTCAGTGATTTTTCATGTTGAGGATTTGTTCACTATCCTAAGGAACTTTTCTATCATTAGTCTATCACTTGCCTTTTGAGAATGTTTTTGTATTGATTCTTACATTTTCCTCATCAGCTCATTAGATGATATAGCAATATGCTTATACATTTCGTCATGTCAAAAATTAAAGGCAACTTGAGAGTAGTTAAGTGTCTGCTGATGTTAAGGTATCGTGAATGCAGCAGCCTCATTGTAAAATCTTCCTTGGTGGTATTTGAAGATCTAATTTGGGAGAGTTAAAGCCATCTAATCGGTAACAAAGTTTTACATTTTATTTGTGGAAAATACTTAGGCCAGGAGTCCCTGTTTAATTATCCAGGTTATCAGAGCATAATTGGGGGAGCCCCTATTGATACAGAGAAGGAAATGGCAACCCACTCCAGTATTCTTGCCTGGAGAATCCCATGAACAGAGGAGCCTGGTGGGCTACAGTCCATGGGGTCACAAAGAGTCAGACACGACTGAGCGACTTCACTTCACTTCACTATTGATACAAAAATGTGCAATTACAGAGAATACCAATGGGATCATATAAAAAGGCAGCTTTACTCTGAGGCAGGTCTCCGAAGCATAGTCAGACTTAGAGACCATCTGGTTGACTGGGAAGAGAATACAATTTTACTGTGCTCTTTCATCTTCTGTACGTTATCAGCTTGTGAATGCACCTTATCTTTTCCTCAATTGAGTTCTACATTATCTCTATTGCCTTGCTTCTACCTTTTCAGTACTTCATAGGATATTTATCTTAACAACCTTAGAGGTTCATTTTAGAATTCAACATTCAACAGATTATGGATATTAAAGTAAATCTCATTTTAAAAACACCCTTTGCATTTAGATGGTTAATTTGTTCTTCTTTGGTCTCTATCGTTAGAAGTCCTAATCCAGAATATCCACAGGAGAAACAAGCAATGACACTGCCCCTCATAGAAGCTTACAGAAACCAAAAGTGGATGTTGCTTAAGCTTGATATTGTTTGGGCTTACCTGAAAGAGAACTGTAAAGCACGTCAAATTGCAAAATTGAGATAATTAAAGAATTTCTATACTTTATTCATCACGTTTAGGGAAGGAGTATAGGTATTAGGGAGAGTGAACAATAATGAAGTAAAACAAGAGGATGGAATAATTTTTTCAATGCTGGAGAATTATCTAAAAGGGAGCCTTTCTTCTTTCCATTTTTGTTTGGCTAACCTTGAGTTTCTTCTATTTATTTACCCACTATTGATTTTTACCTACCTGTAAAGAATTTTGCAGTCAGATTCTGCCTTTATGAATCGAATAGCTTTAAATTTCTTTCCTTTGAATGAAGACAAGCAACACTGGCCTAAAATTGTTTTGTGTGCTGAATTCTACTTATAAATATACAGTAGAAACTTAAACAATGGGAGTTTTATCTTACAGAGTTTATATTGAATGAATTAACAGGGATTTTAAAAAATGAAAAGTGAGTAATATAGGAAATTATAGGAGAAAAGAAAACAAACAACCAAAAGCCCCACGGATGCTTAGATGCTGAAGCAGGTTTTTGAGACAGCAGCACGACTCCTCCGTGTGACATGTGAGCAAGGGCTCCCGCTGTACTCTTTTCTCTCTTGGTTTGCGAGAGCTGTTGCTGGCTTGCAGCTGAGCGCTGACAATAGGCACACACACCCTGTTTCTCTGTGAGAGTGTTACAAGTTGACGTATATTGACACGTCTTTCTCCTTCCCAGAGGGAATGACAGGAGCTTANAAAGAGACACGTGTACCACAATGTTCATTGCAGCACTGTTTATAATAGCCAAGACATGCAAGCAACCTAAATGTTCATTTATAGATGAGTGGATAATGAAAATATGGTACATATATACAATGGACTACTACTCAGCCATAACAAAGAATGAAATAATGCCATTTGCAGCAACATGGATGGACTTAGAGACCTTATACTAAGTGAAGCAAGTCAGACAGAGAAAGACAAATGTCATATGGCATATATGTGGAATCTAAAATATAGCACAAATGTACTTCAAAACAGAAACAAGCTCACAGACATGGAGAAGAGGCTTGTGGTTGCCAAGTGGGAGCAGTAGAGGCAGAGAGCTGGAACGGGAGATGGGAATAGCAGATGCAGACTAGTATTTGTAAGATGGATAAACAACATCCTACTGTATAGCACAGAGGACTATATTCAATATCCTATGATAAAACATGATGGAAAAGAACAATAAGAGCCATGTATTCGTGTGTGTGGGGGGGGCGTTCCTAGTAGCTCAAGCAGTAAAGAAGCTGCCTGCAATACTGTGTGTATGTGTACAACTCAGTCACTTTGCTCTACAGTATACATTAATACAACATTGTAAATCAACTATACTTGAACAAATACGTTTTTCTAAAGCTCCCTTTCTGTGAGTCTCTGACCTCGCACGTAGCTTTGCTGTGTTGTTTGTTCGCTTCACTCGGGAGTGGACGGACAAGCCCTGTGTGTGTTCAGAGGCCATGCGTTTCCCTCACGTGGTCACTGGGACAACCAGAACTCCCTTCCCTGTTTTAATGAACCCAAGGAAAGAGCTACATCTTTGAGCATGTTCTTCAGATGTATAAAAGGTGTTTTATTTAGAATAAAAAGTAACCTTTGGAAACGTTTTTTAAAAGAGGATTGCGTGACAGCAAGGAGAGAAGCCATTCCGCCCTGAGACGCCTTCCACTCTACATGGCCATGCCGCAGCCTGAAGCCTGAAAATGCCTTTTGGGATCAGAAGCTCACCTGGGAATACAGGTGCATACTCACCACCGAAGGAGAGTTCAGTGACTGCGAGGGTCCTGCTAGGGACAGAGCCCCCTCCCACTCCCCACACCAGCCTCCCCAGGGACGACGGAAGGAAGGCCCTTACCCCATGATGGAAAGGCTTTTCTCTGGTGAATTCAGTGAACCCAACAGGAAGGACCTAGAGACGAAATGTCAACAGTTACCCCACAACAACTCTGCTACAACTGAGATCAAACCTAACAAGCCTCACCCACGACAGAGCCTCTGATCAGCTTTTCAGCCCTTTTAACTTTCAGAAAAAAGCCATGTATGGTCACATATCTGAAGAAAGCTCCTCTCACAGAAAAGAAAGACTTCCTGAAATAAAGGAATAAACAAACAAACAAAAACTAAAATCAACTTGGAGGCAATAGGGACCATGCTGGGAGAAGAAAAACTGCTGCTGCTGCTAAGTCGCCTCAGTCGTGTCCGACTCTGTGCGACCCCAGAGATGGCAGCCCACCAGGCTCCCCCGTCCCTGGGATTCTCCAGGCAGGAACACTGGAGTGGGTTGCCATTTTCTTCTCCAAAACATGAAAGTGAAAAGTGAAAGTGAAGTTACTCAGTCGTGTCCGACTCAGCGACCCCATGGACTGCAGCCTACCACGCTCCTCCATCCATGGGATTTTCCAGGCAAGCGTACTGGAGTAGGGTGTCATTGCCTTCTCCAGAAAAAAAGCTAAAACATATCAAACATTAACATGCTCAGAGAAAGGAAAGTACTAGCCTTGTACTTTTTACTAGTACTTTGAAGTTAGTAATTATATATAATTAAGAGATATATATAGTACATATATGACATCTATCTTGTATATATAATATGTATAATTAATTGCATAATTATAGATAATTGTCTATATATAAGAACTTTATACACAGAAAATATACATACATATTTGACATACACATGGCATGTGTGCTGGGCAACCCTGTGGACCATAGTCCGCCAGGCTCCACTGTCCATGGGGTTCTCCAGGCAAGAATACTGGAGTAGTTTTGATTTGCATTGAAACATGTATAATATCATATAGGAAACAAATCACCAGTCCAGGTTTGATGCAGGATACAGGATGCTTGGGGCTGGTGCACTGGGATGACCCAGAGGGATGGTATAGGGAGGGAGGTGGGAGGGGGGTTCAGGATTGCGAACACGTGTACACCCATGGAAGATTCATGTTGATATATGGCAAAACCAATACAATATTGTAAAGTAATTAGCCTCTAATTAATATAAATAAATTTAAATTAAAAAAATTTTTTAAAGAAAGAAGAATACTGGAGTAGGTTGCCATGCCCTCCAGGGAATCCTCCTAACCCAGTGATGGAACCTGCATCTCTTAGGTCTACCTGTATTGATAAGCTGGTTACCTCTAGCACCACTTGGGAAGCACCTATACATGGCATACATTTCTGTTATATATACTACATTCAGCAAAGAGTAAAGAGACCCTAATAATGAATGACATGATAGGGTGACTATAAAACAGAAGNTGGAACCTGCATCTCTTAGGTCTACCTGTATTGATAAGCTGGTTACCTCTAGCACCACTTGGGAAGCACCTATACATGGCATACATTTCTGTTATATATACTACATTCAGCAAAGAGTAAAGAGACCCTAATAATGAATGACATGATAGGGTGACTATAAAACAGAAGAGAAGACTTTCCACGTAAGGTCTAATCAAGACTGCAGAGTAGCAAGACCCTGAGCTCAGGGACACATCCACACTACAAGTACATAGCCAACAACCTCTGAGAATGCGCTGAAGCCCAGCAGAACAAGTGGTCTACAGCTAGGGATATAAGGAAAAGGGCTCATGGGGATGGGGAGGAGGGGCAGAAACACATCCAGTCAGAACCAGCACCTCAAGGGCACAAACTTACAGGTCAGGGAACTATCACCACCATGGAGGCCCCCACCTCCAAGGAACCAGGAGTCCGAGCCCCACGTGGGGATCCTCCGCTTAGGCAACTCTGCCAGAAGGATGAACCACCCCTGCCCATTCCTCTGAGCTTAGAAACCAGCAAGGCTCCATCCTGGAGCGCCTGAGGGCTGAGCAAGGCTGAGACTTGAAGGGCTCCCACACAGACTCCGTCCTTCTGAGTTTCAGAGCAGAGGCAGCAGCTTGAAAGGCACCTGGGCCTCAGGAGCAGGAGATACTCTGACTAATTTTAAAGAGGGTGCCAGGGAGAGAGGGGCCTCCTGAAAATTCCTTGAAGATGGAAGCATGGGATGGTCTTTTTTTTTCCTCACTCTCCTTCCACCTGGTGGGTCCTATTTCTGTCACTCTCCATCATACTAGCTCACCCTGTGTGCCCTGCCTGGTCCTTCCTCTGATGACCTGTCCTGCCCGACCCACACACCCCAGGGTGGCCCTCCAAAGTGCTCCCACCTGGGGGATCAGCCCTGACCGCCAGGATGCCTGCAGCAGTAACAGGCAAACCACAACGGGAGCCCCTCCCCCCACCGGGATAGCCCTGGGGAAACCAGTTCTGGTGACGAGTGGGTGCTGCACCACTGGATCCGACAGGACATCTTCCATATCAGGCCACCCCTTCAGGCCTAGGACATGTAGCTGATCTATCTGATACAAAGGAACAAACACAGACAGACTGGCAAAATTAGGACAAATAACACTTTAAAAGTGGGCAGGGTGCCTGAATAGACATTTTTTCAAAGAAGACATACAGATGGTCAACACGCACATGAAAAAATGCTCAACATCACTGATCGTCAGGGAAATGCAAATCAAAACCACAAGGAGATATCACTCGACACCTGTCAGAATTGCTATTATTGTAACCAACAAATTTTGGCCAGGATGTGGAGAAAAGGGAGCCCTCATTCACTGCTGGTGGGAATGTAAATTGCTGCAGCCACTATGGAAAACAGTTTGGAGGTGCCTCAAAAATTAAAAATAGAACCACAATATGACCCAACAATTCTAATTCTGGGTAATTTTCTGAAAAAAAAAAAAGATACTAAATGAAAAAGATATACACACCTGTACATTCATTACAGCATTATTTACAATAGTCATGATATGAAAGCAAATAGGTGCCCATGGATAGATTAATGGATAAAGAAATACATATTTTGTATGTATTTGAAATGAAATATTCGATTTTCATTTTTTAAAATTTGTAACAACATGGGTAGGCCTAGAGGGTATTGTGCTTAAAATATGATAATCTGAATTGTCCTATATCTATGAAAGAAATTAAATTGACAGTTAATCATCTTCTAGCACAGAAAACTGCAGAAGATGGCTTCACTGTTCAATCTTTAAGAAACACTTAAGAAAGAAATGATAACCAAACTACACAGACTCATCCAGAATATGAAAAAGAGAGGATGTGTTTTGTGATGCCAGCCTTACTCTGATACCCAAATTAGGCAACGATGGAACAAACAAAGACAATCACAGAACAATATCACTTAGGAGCATGAGTGTACACATACTTAGTCCTCATAAATGAAATCCTGCACCGCGTGAAGACTGTCACACATCCCAACCAAGTGTGTTTCATCTCGAGAACACAAGCTGGGTCAATGTTCCAAAGTCAATCAATATTGTTCATCATGCATCTCCTGTTAAGTATTTTTACCACAGTACAATGAAATAAAATATTTAAAAAAAAATAGTGTGGCCAGTCAAGAGTAACAGGTCATTGGGAAATTTGAGGGGAGACCTACTGCCGGTGTTGCCGGCAGGTGAAAGCCCAGGTGGGATGGAAAGCCTCTGTGAGCAACTCACTGATGTGAGCAGAGTGACAGGGGTTCTTGTGAGCAGGCCCGGCCACCCTGCAGCTCCTGCTCTAACCTCCTCACGTGTGAAACAGGCACAGAACACAGGGCATTAGAATGTCCCCATCATCAGACTGGAGAAGAAGAAGAACAGGAATGCAAAGGACGAGAAGAGAGGCTCACGAAGCTCTGCATCACAGCTCCTTACACCTCGAGAAACAGATAAATGCCCCCAAATCATGACGGTCCTGTTTGTTGTTGTTGTTGTTGTTTTCTTTACTTTAAGCTGTGCATTTCATTGTTTGTTTGTTTTTTTCAATAAGCTCAAGTAATATAGTCATTGTAAGAGACTAGGAAGCGTGGGTAAGCAAACATGGGGAAAAAGTAACATAGAATTCCATTGTCTAGAAAGAAAAACCACTGATGTGTCAGTTTGGGTGAATATGTGTGTGCGTGCATGATAATTCTCTGTCTTTACTAATCTCCTTTCTCTCTTCAAACACAAAGCTTTCCTTGTAATAAATAAAATAGCTTTATCATTTTAAATAACGATTGCTTTGAGGATCCCATAATTTCTTTTAAAATGGTTAGCTCGGGGCGAAAGAAGGTTTATCAGTAAAGATGGACTTTTAAGGATATAAAATGGCAAAAGATTTTGGGAGACCATGTGGGCAAGTACTTCATATTTTAATAAATGAATCAATTTACTAAAAACCATTTGCAGTGAGTATTCTGCACACATGGTGATCCTCTGTGAAATAAAGAAATAAAGATGAAACAGAAGGGGATTCTGATCTCACAGTGTTTACTATATAACAGCTACAGAATCAATTTCTTCAAAGAAACATTTATTCAACAAGCTANTACTAAAAACCATTTGCAGTGAGTATTCTGCACACATGGTGATCCTCTGTGAAATAAAGAAATAAAGATGAAACAGAAGGGGATTCTGATCTCACAGTGTTTACTATATAAGAGCTACAGAATCAATTTCTTCAAAGAAACATTTATTCAACAAGCTACACAACAGGTGAAATGTGAAAGTGTTAGTCACTGAGTTGTGTCTGATTCTTGGGACCCCATGAACTATATATAGCCTGCCAGGCTCCTCTGTCCATGGGATTCTCCAGGCAAGAATATTGGAGTGAGTTGCAGTTCCCTTCTCCAGGGGACCTTCCCCACCAAGGGATCGAACCCAGGTCTCTTTCATTGCAGGCAGATTTTTTACTATCTGAGCCAGAGGAGACCTTTATGGAGGGTGAGATGGTTGTAGAAAAGCGTCATGATTGTACAGACACTTCAGCTATGTCCCACTGGGAGACTGGAGGGAGGTTTTCTGGAAAAGATGGCATTTTATTGGGTGCTTCACAGTGATGATTCTCAGGCCCAAATTGACTAGGAAAGTTTCCAATGATGAGAGAACAGCCTGTGCAGAAGGCAGGGCAGGAGAGAGAGGTCAAAGCCTGGGGCTCCGAGGGCAACACCAGCTCTAGGCTGAGTGGGAAGGAGGGGCTGGGTGGTCACCAGATCCAGAGCTGACAATGAATTCATCAGAAGCTCCACAAACAAAACTTGCAATTGCCCAAGAGGTTTACTGGACAAAATGGAAGAGGAGGAGTACCTTAGGGCCCTTGCAAATGACTTCCTCTTGTGGGAAGTCTTCCCAGGCGGTGTTAGTGGTAAAGAGCCCAGCTGTCAATGTATGAGACACAGGAGACATGGGTTCCATCCCTGGGTAAGAAATATCCCCTGGAGGAGGGCATGACAATCCACTGCAGTATTCTTCCCTGGAGAATCCCATGGACAGAGGAGCTTGATGGGCTCCAGTCCATAGGGTCGCAAAGAGTCGGATATGACTGAAGCAACTTAGCATGCATGCACAAATCACATAACCTCGTTACCCACCATTTGAGTTTTGTAAATACTGAAGATCATCAAATTTGTCCTCCAATCAACAGATAAGAAGTGATAGAAATCCATTAGCTTCCAAAGACTATTTCAGTCCCATCACTGCTACCCTGAAAATGATTTAAGTACAGGCAGTCACCTGAAATGAGCTTCTCAATGAAAGGAAGGTCCAAGTTGATGGAAGATTCCCAGAGGAGGTATGAAGCTAAAGAGGAAAAGAGGAAGAAAAAGAAGCAGCAGGAAGATCCAGTACAGCTGACAGGCTTGGACCACTAATTGATGCTTCTTCTCAACTCCACTGTCTGGAAAAGAGGCCCTCTTACAAGCCACAAAATACTAGCAGAACCTCTTTCCCATTATGTCAGCCACACTTCAAACAGCCGTCTGAGAGAGGCCCAGAGTCTCCAGGGTACATGGTATCCAAGGAAGAAGGGGCTGTACTGTGCTCTGCTTAGTCACTCAGTCGGGTCTGACTCTGCAATCCCATGGACTGCTGCCCGCCAGACTCCTCAGTCCATGGGGATTCTCCAGGAGTGGGTTGCCATGCCCTCCTCCAGGGGATCTTCCCAACCCAGGGATCGAACTCAGGTCTCCCATATTGCAGATGGATTCTTTACCATCTGACCCACCAGGGAAGCCCAAGAATACTAGAGTGGGCAGCCTATCCCTTCTCCAGAGGAACTTTCCAATCTAGGAATCAACCAAGGTCTCCTGCTTTACAGGTGGATTCTTTACCAGCTGAGCTACCCAGGAAGTCCCATCCAGGGAAGAAGAGGGACCCTGCTTAAATCATGACTTCCATTACTCCAGACTGCTCTGGGTAAGCTGGACTTGGGAAAATCTAAAGCCAAACCCCGAGCACCTGAGCAGGGAGCACGCAGACCTGTACTGACCGTTCCAGGGCCTGGCCTTCTCACCGTCCATGGGGCCTTTCTGTTTTAGGAAGGAAAAGGCACAGCTGAAATCTCTGTGTCACCCACATCCCCAGGAGCTCTGCTGTGAGCCTCTGAAAGAGCTGGGCATTCAGGGACAAGACGTTTTTGAAGGCCGGGGGAGATTTGCAGCAGGAAAGGAAGAAGGCCAAGCTCCAGACACTTGGCAGGTGGAGAAATATTTATTCAGTGAGTTTGGGACCAAGTATGGAAATGACTTTGCTCAGTTCTCCAAAGCAGGTGGATTTGTGAGACTTGGAAGCCTTCTTGAGAATTTATATTTGAAGAAAAAATTGGGGGAATATCAAACAGGACTCCCTGGTAATCAACACTCCTGACATTTAAGCTCTATTTCCAGCCCACAGGAGCACCTATTTTTGAAAGCAAGGGCCTCCTTTAGATTCTGTGCTATGGTTCCCCAACGTCCATGATCTGTGGAGAGATTAGCTTTTTCAGGATGGGTTTTTTCAAAGCAAAGACATATCCAGGGCCACCTATCAAATAAATATATTAATTTGAAGTATATAGAAATGTTCTATGCACATACTAACCATGCAGAGGTACATATGGCTCCTGCAGTTACTATTTGTCACTGCAGGAACATATGTGTAGACAACATTCATCCTCTAATAAAGGGAATCAAAAGCTAGAATGTTGAGAAGGCCTAAGCCTACCTCTAAGAATTCCAACATCTTCCTCCTTGGGATCAGTTTTAAGGTTTCTTCAGTGATGGGGTGGCTGCCACTCTAGATGTCTCCAGCCCGCTTTGGCACTGGATGGACACAGCCAAGAACGAGGTCAGGGGGATGGGAAAGCCAGCTAATGGCTGGACTCAAAGCTGCAAACAAGCAAGCAAGTAGCTGCTACAACGGGAACAGGTGGGTTTCTACAAGGGTGGATCAGGGAGATTCTAACTGGGAGGTTCAGGGTTGCCTGTATTATTTGGAGAAGCAAGGGATCTAGGGTAACAGAAAAGACAACTATCATATCATATAGCTTATATGAGGAATCTTAAAAAATGATACAGATGAATTTATTTACAAAACAGAAATACGTGGCTTCCTTGGTGGCACAGTATTAGAGAATGTGCCTGCAATGCAGGAGACCCGGGTTCAGTCCCTGGGTTGGGAAGATCCCCTGCAGAAGGGAATGGCTATCCACTCCAGTAGTCTTCCCTGGGGAATTCCATGGTCAGAGGAGGCTGGTGGCTACAGTCCCTGGGGTTGCAAAGAGTCAGACACAACTAAGGGACTAACATTTCCACTTTCACAAAACAGAAACAAGGACTTCTCTTGCCCTGCAGTGGTTAAGACTGCACTTCCTTAGCAGGGGCAAGAGTGATCCCTAGTAGGGGATCATGCTTCGGGGTTCTGACAAAAAAATAATAATGAATAAATATTTAATACATTTTAAAATGTTAAAAATGTTTAATAAAAGATCAGCACTTAGAAAAATAGAAATAGACTTACAGACATAGAAAATAAATTTATGGTTACCAAAAGGGGGGGGGGTAAATTAGGAGGTTGGTATCAACAGATACTCACTAGTGTATATAAAATGAATGACCAGCAAGGACCTACTGTATAACACAGGGAACTATAGTCAATATGTTGTAATAACCTATATGGAAAAACAATTTGAAAAGGAATATACATAAATATATATGTATAAAACTGAATCGCTTTGCCATACACCTGAAACTAACACATTATGTCAACCATACTTCAATAAAAAATAAATACAAAAAATATTCAAAAACTAACCACTTCCAAATTTTTTTTAATGAAAGAAAATACAATTGCTAACACAAAAAAGGCAGAGTAATCTTAAGCCTTAAGAATTGCATCTGTGTGTAAATAGGTATGTTCAGTTCAGTTCAGTTCGGTCGCTTAGTCATGTCCGACTCTTTGCGAACCCATGAATCACAGCACGCCAGGCCTCCCTGTCCATCACCAATTCCCGGAGTTCACTTAGACTCACGTCCATCAAGTCAGTGATGCCATCCAGCCATCTCATCCTCTGTCGTCCCCTTCTCCTCCTGCCTCCAATCCCTCCCAGCATCAGAGTCTTTTCCAATGAGTCAACTCTTCTCATGAGGTGGCCAAAGTACTGGAGTTTCAAATAGGTATGTAGTCAGCATTTAAAAGTTACCTTGCAGGCTACAACAGGAAACTGTTTCTGTATATACGCATATAACTTTGCTCATAGGCTGACTGCTGGAGTCTGAAACACAGTGATTCTAAAATTATATACACACACCCTTCTTCTGTCTATATAAAGAGTGAAAGGAATGGATCAAGAAGTGAAGAAGCTTTTCTCGAGTGGTCTAATCAGTGTTTATTGCTTTCCTAGGCATTGTTTTATTTCTCCAAGTGTTCTTAAATGAGCAAGTTTAATTTTTTATTAAATGTTTTTCAAATAGCAGTAAGAAGACTGTGTCTTTGTCGTCAAGGAGGTTACAATATAACAAAAGAAACTTCAGTTCCACAAACATTTGCTGGGATCCTTTCCCCAGAACTCAGGACCATAAAGTGATTTCACTAAATGTCAAAATCTCTACCAGCAAAGCTCTGATCACAGAGAGGAGCAGAATGTTAAAATAGGCATTTATTTTTACCTTTTGACTTGGAAAACAGGGAAAGCTGTCATTATCATGTCTTCTTATAGAAACTCTTAACACAAAAAGTCAGCATTACACAATCAATGGAAATGGGGTTGTCAGGTTTAGCAAACAAAAATGCAGGATTCTCAGCTAAATTTGAATTTCTGATAAACAAGACACAATATTTTTGATACAGTATATCTCGTAATGTACCTTACACGTTTGTCTGGCAATCCCAGGAGGAAAGAATCCAGGAATAAGAAGCCTGACTCTTTAGCTCAGACTCTCGCCCTGGCTCCGAGGATGATCCGGCTCTCAGTTTTATAGGTTGAATAAGAGGGCTTTCTGCTGACTCTCCCAATAGTCTATGTAAAGTCTTCCAAGGCAAGGAAAAGTTCCTTATTAACTTCACTTCCCAGGGAGATGTGATGGATTAAAATAATATTTTTTCCAATGTGACACCTGAGGATCCTGAAATTTTGCACATAGACGTTGAGGTTTTTGTATTTGTTTCATTGGTTTTCAGTTAATTTTCATTCATCAAATAATTTTTAAAATCAGATGAGTAGGTTTCACTTCAGTTAGTATTTAGAAGGATGTTAAAAATAATCAGACCTATTATATCAATCAAAAGTCATAAGAAAGTATTTTAATGAATCATTGAGGTGCTGTAGATGCAAAGAAATCTAAAAGGACAAGACTACAGATTGTCCTAGAGATCAAGGGCTAAGGCATCATTTCACAGGAGGAGAAAAGAGGAGAGAAAGAGGAAAGAAAATTGGTTTTCTGATCTTGACCAATTTTTTTTAAAAAATGATCAAAAACAGCAACCCATAGTTATAGAAAGCTCTGAAATCTTTAAACCGAAGTATAAATGAAATGACACCTAGGAACAACAGAGTTAAATGACTTAAAAGCACACATAGGAAAACTTTAAAGAAGCCAAGGAAAAAGCCATATGAGATACAGGTAAACAATGTTTGAAAAATAATAGACTTTGCATTCAAAACAATGGAAGATCAAAAATACTGAAACAACATCTTTAAAATTTCCAGGGAAAATAAAAATCTGTCAGTTTAGCATTTAATATCCAGTGATAAAAATTTTCTGAAATAAGATGAAATGTTCATANAATGAAAATAAAGGACACACAGATAGCAAACATAAAGCTGATCATGTGAATAATTGCAATAAACTTAGGGAAAGGCCATCCACTTCAGTATTCTGGCCTAGAGAATTCCACGGACTGTATAGTCCACGGGGTTGCAAAGAGTCAGACATGACTGAGTGACTTTCACTTTCTTTAAATAAAAGGCAGAATGTTTCAGTTAAAAAGACATAAAGAAGGGACACAATTGTTTATGCCTCAGAATGGCAAGGTTGGTCTTGCCCATCTTTGTGCTGGTCCCAAGAGATTAATGTTAAATAGTAAAGCATATAGGAAGATTGCAAAAACAGAAGTAGATACACCATACAAATGGTTGCTCTTGTTCAGTCGTTCCATCGTGTCTGACTCCATGGACTGCAGCCCCATGGAATGCAGCACACCAGGCTTCCCTGTCCTTCAGTATCTCCCACAGTTTGATCAAACTCATGTCCATTGAGTCAGTGGTGGCATTCAACCATCTCATCTTCTGTCTACCCATTCTCCTCCTGCCTTCAATCTTTCCCAGCAATAGGTTTTTTTTCCAATGAGTCAGTTCTTTCCATGAGGCCAAAGTATGGGAGCTTCAGCTTCAGCATCAGTCCTTCCAAAGTATATTCAGGGTTGATTTGCTTTAGGATTGACTGATTGATCTCCTCGCTGTCCAAAGAACTCTCAAGTATCTTATTCAGTGCTGCAGTTTAAAAGTATCAGTTCTTCAGCACTCAGCCTTCTTTATGGTCCAGCTCTCACATTCTACATGACTCCTGAAAAAACCATAGCTTTGACTATACAGACCTTTGATAGCAAAGTGTTGTCTCTGTCATAGCTTTTCTACCAAGGAGCAAGCATATTTTATTTTCAGGACTGCAGTCACCATCTGCAGTGATATTGGAGCCCAAAAAATAAAGTCTGTCACTGTTTCCATTCTTGCCCCATCTATTTGCCATGAAGTGATGGGATCAGATGCCATGATGTTAGTTTTCTGAAAGCTGAGTTTAAAGCCAGCTTTTTCACTCTCCTCTTTCACTTTCATCATGAGGCTCTTCAGTTCCTCTTCACTTTCTGCCAAAAGGGTGGTATCATGTGCATATCTGAGGCTGATGATATTTCTCCCAGCAATCTTGATTTTAGCTTCTGTTTCACCCAGCTGTGCATTTCACATGATGTATGTACTCTGCATATACGTTAATTAGGCAGGGTGACAATACACAGCCTTGACCTACTCCTTTCCCAGTTTTGAATCAGTCCATTGTTCCATGTCTGGTTCTAACTGTTGCTTCTTGACCTGCATACAGATTTCTCAGGAGGACAGTAAGGTGATCCTGTATTCCCATCTCTTTAGGAATTTTCCACAGTGTGTTGTGATCCACACGGCCAAAGGCTTTAGCATAGTCACTGAAGCAGATGTTTCTCTGGAATTCCCTTGCTATTTCCATGATCCAAAGGATGTTGGCAATTTGATCTCTGGTTCCTTTGCCTTTTCTACATTGAGCTTGTACATCTAGAAGTTCTCAGTTCATGTACTGCTGAAGTCTAGCTTGAAGGATTTTGAGCATTATCTTGCTAAAACGTGAAATAAGCACAATTGCATGAGAGTTTGAACATTCTTTGGCATTGGCCATTCTTTGGGATTGGAATGAAAACTGACCTTTTCCAATCCTGCAGCCATTGCTGAGTTTTCCAAATTTGCTGGCATATTGAGTGCAGCACTTTTACAACATCATCTATTGATTTGAAATAGCTCAGCTGGAATTCCATCACCTCCACTAGCTTTGTTCATAGTGATGCTTCCTAAGNTTTCCAAATTTGCTGGCATATTGAGTGCAGCACTTTTACAACATCATCTATTGATTTGAAATAGCTCAGCTGGAATTCCATCACCTCCACTAGCTTTGTTCATAGTGATGCTTCCTAAGGCCCACTTGACTTCGCATTTCTGGATGCCTGACTCTAGGTGAGTGACCACAGCACTGTGGTTATACAGTTCATTGAGACCTTTTCTGTACAGTTCTTCTGTGTAATTTGCCACTTCTTATTAATATCTTCTTCTTCTGTTAGGTCCACACTGTTTCTATCTTTTATTGTTCTTATCTCTGCATAAAATGCTCCCTTGGTATCTCTAGTTTTCTTGAAGAGATCTCTAGTTTTTCCCATTCTACTCTTTTCCTCTATTTTTTTGCATTGTTCAGTTAAGAAGGGTTTCTTGTCTCTCTTTGCTATTCTTTGGAACTCTGCATTCACATGGGTGTATCTTTCCTTTTCTCCTTTTCCTTTCACTTCTCCTCTTTTCTCAGCTGTTTACAAGGCCTGCACAGATGACCATTCTCTCTTGTTGCATTTTTTTTCCCCTAGGGGATGGTTTTGATCACCACCTCCTGGACAGTGTAACAGAACTCCAACCGTAGTTATTCAGGCACTCTATCAGATATAATCCCTTGAATTTATTCATCACTTCCACTGTATAATCATAAGGGACTGAACTAAGGTCATACCTGAATGGCCTAGTGGTTTTGCCTACTTTCTTCAATTTAAGTCTAAATTTTGCAATAAGGAGTTCATGATTTGAGCTACAGTTAGCTCCAAATCTTGTTTTTGCTGACTGTATAGAGCTTCCCCATCTTCAGCTGCAAAGAATATAATCAATCTGATTTCAGTATTGCCAATCTGGTGATGTCCATGTCCATCTGGTATTTGCTTTGACCAGTGTGTTCTCTTAGCAAAACGCTATTAGCCTTTGCCCAGCTTCCTTTTGTACTTCAAGGCCAAACTTGCCTGTTACTCCAGGTATCTTTTGACTTCCTACTTTTGCAATGAAAAGGATACTTTTCTGGTTTTAGTTCTAGAATATCTTTTTGGTCTTCACAGAACCGTTCAACTTCAGCTTCTTCAGCATTAATGGTTGTATCATAGACTTGGAGTACCGTAATATTGAATGATTTGCCTTGGAAATGAACGAAGATCATTCTGTAGTTTTTGAAACTGCACCCAAGAACTGAATTTCAGACTCTTTTGTTGACTATGAGGTCTATTCCATTTCTTCTTGCCCACAGTGGTAGGTATAATGTTCATCTGAATTAAGTTCACACGTTTCAGTCCATCTTAGTTCACCGATTCCTAAACTGTTGACATTTACTCTTGCCATCCCCCGAGTTTGACCACTTCCTATTTACCTTGATTCATGGACCTAACATTCCAAATTCCTGTGTGTTATTCTTCATAGCATCAGACTTTACATTCACCACTAGACACAACCACAGCTGGGCATCATGTCCTCTTCACTCGTTATGGAGCCATTTCTCGGCTCTTCTCCAGTAGCATGTTGTACGTCTACTAACCAGTGGAGTTCATCTTTCAGTGTCTTATCTTTTTGCCTTTTCATACTGTTCATGGGGTTCTCAAGGCAAGAATGCTGAAGTAGGTTGCCATTCCCTTCTCCAGAGGTCCACGTTTTGTCAGAACTCTCTGCAATGGCCCGTCCATCCTGGGTGGCCCTACATGGCATGGTTCATAGTTTCACTGAGTTAGGCAAGGTTGTGGTCCATGTGATCAGTTTGGTTAGTTTTCTGTCATTGTGGTTTTTATTCTGTCTGCCCTCTGATGCATGAGGATAAGCAGCTTATGCAAGCTTGCTAATGGGAGGGACTGGTTGGGGGTGGGGGGCTGACATTCAGTCTTGCTAACTCTCAGTAAATGATAGGCAATATAAACCAAAAAAAAAGCACTAAAAATATAGAGATATGAATAATACTATCAACCAACTTGACATAATTGACATTTGTAAAACACTATGCCTAATAACTTCAGAATACACAGTGTTTTCTAGAGCTGCTGCTGCTAAGTCGCTTCAGTCGTGTCTAACTCTGAGCGACCCCATAGACAGCAGCCCACCAGGCTCCCCCGTCCCTGGGATTCTCCAGGCAAGAACACTGGAGTGGGTTGCCATTTCCTTCTCCAATGCATGAAAGTGAAAAGTGAAAGTGAAATCGCTCAGTCGTGTCTGACTCTAGTGACCCCATGGACTGCAGCCTACCAGGCTCCTC